>CM068373.1:395378034-395603464 GCA_034769895.1 Magicicada septendecula | reverse complement strand
GTTCGTTACTTGTTGGTGATGTGTAATTTTTTAGTTTATTAAGGTAGGCGTTCTCACCAACGCGACAGCGATAGTTCAAATTTTTCAAGCAATCTGATGGTTGGATAATTTTTCAATGTTCTTCGATATTCCCACATCAATTATTATGGTTCAACGGATGTGTCAGACGTAGTTTCTTGTGCTGAATAGTTTCATTAATTTAGACTAGTGATTATTTCAAATTGTAGTTACTAATTTTTGAAAATTTGCTGGATATTATTTCTGTCATCTTCACTCTTGAAAATCCAATTTAACAATTACCCATCTTGTTAACTCTGTTACTCTTAGTAACCAAGAAATTGATGAGTTTTTATTGGCTAACCTAGGTACAGTTTTAGTAAATAGGCTAGTATTAATATATCATTAGTTCTTCCCTTTTTAAGGAAAAATACTCCTTTATAATTTTTAACTATAATTACATTTAATTTATACAATGCCCATTTATACAATGCCTTTCTTCATATGATTACTTAAACTTAGATACTTGTATTTTATAATTTAGTGGTTTTTAACTTAGTTTATTTCTGACTTTTACTTCTGTAAATGTATTACTGCCCTAGGCACTATTTTATTTTCTACCATCTCTTTACAATTTATTCTAACTAACAGTGATTAATTTCTTATATAACCCTGGATCCTTCAAACATAAACAAAATAATCTTTTACTTACACTGATATTGCCTTTGTGGCCTAACAAAACAAAACTACAACTTATTACTAAACTTATAGTTTATTACTATAGTTCTGTATCTTCACTATTTGTGATTGATATCTTTTTTTGTTCAAAAATTTAAATATATCATAATATGTTGCACTTTGTACACACTGCACTTCTATGGTAACACTTAGTACACTGGTTTTTAATTGCTAACGTGTTTTATTGTTTGTTGGAAAGATTGTACAAATGTTTCATAGTATGATACTTAATCATTCATTTCTGACTTGGGGAATGGGGTAACTACTGACTTTTTTACAAATAATAATAATAGGTATTTCTTTATTTCTATCAGTATTAAGCACTAATTATGTAATGTTACACTTTTTTATTTTTGATGTTTTTTTATATTCATGAATATGTACAAATGAAGAGATTACAAATTATATGGTAAGTATTAAAGTTAATTAGTATTACGTACACACAAAAAAAACACCTTATGGTATTGTAAGGGGCTGTAGTTGTCTTTCTTTCATGTCCCTTGGATTATGCAGTTTCATCAGCCTAATCTATTTGAGTAACTGAAAGTTAAAAGGCTTTGATAAAAGTATGTCTTGAAGCTTCTTGGGATATGATAACTTTTTGGTTAAATTTATAACAATAAATTGAACTAAATGACAAATAATTTAGTCCTAGCGTTTAATATTATGTATGTTTCCATATATGATACTTAAAGGCCTATATCTAATACTTTTCATAAGTACAAAGAACTGATAGCAATATGTAAATTTGTTTCCAGACATAGCACATTTGATAAACATTAATCTGTCACATTATTAAAGGTATCGAGTTCATATTTTGAATAACATTTCTCCTAAGTTGATGCCTGACGTAGACTCTTATAAATTTCTTCACAATTTCCCTCCCTTTTTTTGGCCCACAGTGCCCTTAAAGTTAAAAAACTTTCAAACTAAACACCACATTCAGATTTGAGTTAAAATTCTCTTTGGTCTTATACCCTGGACAGATTTTCAAGATTTTTACAATTTCTTAAAAAATGTTGGTCCATTTTCTAAAATTTCCAGTTGTCTGGTGTCTAAAATTTTCAAAACTGAACACTATGTTCAATTTTGGTTCGAATTCTCCTGATGGGCCCCATGAGGATTTTTTTATTTTTTCACAAAGACACAATTTCTACACTTCAACAAACATTCCAATATAAAATGTTTATTGCAATCTTGACAAAGCAGCTGATTTTCTGTTTCAAAAAATACACTTGTACTCAAATGAACCTACAAAGTATTTTATTGTATAATATAAATTACTGTGTTATACAATAAGCAGTATAAAAATGTTCTTCTGAAGCATAATGCTAAGAAACAACTTCATAATTGATTCATAGTAATGTTTTATGTGTGTAATTATGACAAAACATTATTTGCACCATTTTAATTGCACGGTATTAAGAATGTTACCTATGAGCACAGTATTGGTTTGCTTAACTGACACAAGACCAGTAGCCAATAACTAACTTAATACAGCTGAGAAAACCAAAGAGGGCTCACTGGCATTTTTTTAGTATTTTCTTTAAACTAAACTATTAATCATTCAAGTTTAAGAGTTAATTACATTTGTGTGAATCAAATTATCACACTGTTAACATATTATGCAAACTAATTAGCTCCCTTTGATGAATTTAGAGTCTGTGAAATTTATTTATGGGTAATTATGCAGTGATCATTAGATACATACAGAGATTACTGAAAAGAATTTCATCAACGTGGGAAAATAATTAAATTCCCTATGGAGGATGGTACTACAATGTGTAGTGAAGTACAGCTGAACTGTAGTTATTCAACGAAACCATATGGTGGAAGATGGAAGAAGACTGTTGACACTATAGTTGACGATATCAAAATTGTTTAACAAGAAGCAAATGTTTACTTCTCCTCACAATGTTGTTTCTAAACACATTTTACTTAGAAAAATGCGGTTAGTAGTCATAAGAATAATTATTTCCAATTGTAGAGCTGTACCATCATATCATCAAAGCTCTACATGTCTTTCTATAACCAATTGTTTATTACTGTTAAAAAAGTATACAGAGCTATAACTTCAGAAGAAACAGAACTTGTATATGCTATACATGTTTAGCTACCCTCTTCTATATTTTTTCATATTCTTTTCAATATAGATGAAATCTTTTAACCTTTGTCAGAAAAAAACATTTCTTCCTGAACCTCATTCAAATGATAAATACAATTTAGTGGTTAAGTCTAACTTTTGCTAAACTTGCGTTGCTACCACTAATACTCACTTACACTTTCATGAGTGCTTCCAAGCCTCTCAGCTCATCTTCAGATGGAAACAACCATCTTCAGGGTTGTAACCATCTTCATGGAAGTGCAAGTGAGTATTAGTGGTAGCAACACAAGTTTAGCAAAAGTTGAACCTCATTCGTTTAAGTACCCACGCACACAATAACATTGGTGCTGCTATCACTAACACTATAGTTTTCTGGAAAACTTTCTTTTTTTACAATTCAAGAGTTTATTAACATTTCTGTACATATAGGTATTTTGAAACACAACAGTTGCAATTACAGCAATAGCTGTAATTATAACAATGGGTTTTTGAAATATAGCTATAAAATCCTGCGTGACGCATGCATATCACATATGTACAAGTGTATCAGAAAGACAAACTATTTTTTAAATTTTGTAAATTAAATTTCCAAAATTATCTTCAGTTACATGTTGAAGGAGAGAAATGGTTTATAAACCCAACGTGATATTTGTAATATAGAAAATATTTTAACTACAGTTTGAAACAATTTGTTTAAGTAGAAAATACTTTTAATTAATTCTGAGTGTATTATATGCATTAAAAATTTGATACAGGGAATTTATTTATGACATTATAATTAAATGAAACAAGACGCGTTAGAAAGTTTCTATAATAGAAGTAGTATTGGTGGAGATGCCATATTAAAACAACCCAAAGTTGGATAACTACAAGTAAGCTGTACAACAATTTGGATGTGGTGCCTCAGAAAAACATGCTGCCCGTTAACAAAAGTACAGGAAATGCAGTTTTATTTCAGTAAAGTGTAAGGTCAAGTTCCATGTAGATTCATTTTACGATAATCTGGAATAAATTTACCAATACTGAATACTGTTAATCTGAAAATGCACCCATGTATACAATACATATAATTCATATAAAATTTTGAAATGTACAACTGCTTACAGCATGAGCCCATGAATGAATGACTGTCTGAAACGATGGATGTATGACTGAATGAATGAATAGATATCTACAGGACCTACAGGGTGAATTAATAAAATAATTACCAGAAGCAATCCCAAGGGTACGTTCTGTAACAAAATACACTGCCATTACCCACACATGCTTATGGTACAGTATATTTTATTTACTACATCATTACTGTATCAGTTCATTTTTATCTGCACTCTGTTTATATACGAGGTGAGTTCAAAAAAAGACTGAACTATTTGTATAACGTGTCAACCTGCACATAGAGCGAGCTGCACAATTAAGTCCTGGTAGCGACAGGCTTTGACACAAGAATGGCGTTTTCTCCATCCCATCATGATCATAAGTCTTCGAGCTACACACACTGTAGTGGGCATGAGCACACCCTGTCCGCCGGATTTATAATGAAGTGAGAATGAAGATCTTAACACAACGTGTGCGTATAAAACATTGCTGCTAACTTTGTAAAATCTTTATACAGCAATTTCCATTGCATTCCAAAGTTGTCATTACCATTTGTATTGGTATGCAGTTGTTGACAGATTTCAAAATGGGTCTCTTTCTGATCATCAGTTAACAAAACACAGTAAGAATTTTTCAGTGATACAATACATTCTAGTTTTTTTATCAAAATTTAATTTTATAATCTTATATGGCTGCGCATTCTCTCAGAAAGTCTCAGCAGTTAAATGATGATTTACAATTACCACATCACGAGCTCTCTTGTCATGATCTTCAACATCACTTTGATCTGCACCCTTCTTGCCCTCTGTAAAAATGATTAAAATAATTGTTCGGCTCATGCAGGCCTCCATGTATGTTAATTGAACAACCAGAATGTCTCTGTAAAGTTGTAACCTAGTTTTGCCACAAAGTTTCATGTGTACACGTTGTTCTTCGAGGTCTTAATCACTTTGTCACTAATCCAGCGGGCAGTGTGCACATGCTAACACTCGATCTGATATAGCAAAAAGACTAATGCTGATAGCAGAATGCAGAATGGAGTAAATGGCAGTCTGTTATCAAAAACTATTGCTAGGTGCATTGTTTGTGCAAGTTGATGTGTTAGTCAAAAAGTTTGGTCTTTTTGTAAACACACCTCATATGACTGTTATTAAAATATATTTTCTATTTATTTCTGCCTCACTAGAAAACATATATACTAGAACTCGATAAATATACTTACTCCAACTTTAATAGGGTTGATATGCTTACTACCCTCTCTGTAAGCTACACATATAATATACTGTTGTTCTACTTAAAACAATATTTAAAAACTTCACATTAACATATATATATATATATTACTTTAATATTTATAACTAAATTTACCTCAAGATATACTTTTTTCCTATTAGGAACATGTTTTGAGAGTTCCTGTACTCTCATCTTCAGCCTTCGCCATCTTGTTTCTGGTGAAGTTGGCTTCTGGATGTTATTAAGGTAGTTTGTTGGTCTTTTTCGATGTTGAGTGCTTTGAATATTGTGTCATGTTTTGTATTGATTTGTATTTGTTCTGGTATTAGTTTGTTTTGTGTTTTATGTTTGTAAATCTGTAAATTTTCCCAAATGTTCATTATGGTGCCTTTGTGTGGTATATGTTTTATTAGTGTTACATTGGTTATGTCTGGGAATTCATGTCCTGTGTTTATTGCATGTGTGGCTAAATTGGATTTATATATATTTGGTTTTTTGTATGCATTTAGGTGTTCAAAATAACGTTTTTTCAGCTGTTTTTTTGTTTGTCCTATATAACATTTATTGCAATCTTGTCCTATATAACATAAAACACAAAACAAACTAATACCAGAACAAATACAAATCAATACAAAACATGACACAATATTCAAAGCACTCAACATCGAAAATACACAAAATACAAAAACAGATACCACAACCACACACAATAATGCAACTTTAAAAGACCAAAGACCAACAAACTACCTTAATAACATCCAGAAGCCAACACACAAATACTTCACCAGAAACAAGATGGCGAAGGCTGAAGATGAGAGTACAGGAACTCTCGAAACATGTTCCTAATAGGAAAAAAGTATATCTTGAGGTAAATTTAGTTATAAATATTAAAGTATTATAAATTATTCCTTAGGCTTTCACAGCCGGTGTCATTTGAATTATGAATGATATCCGGGCTGTTTGGCCGTGGTCCCTGGTTAAAAACAAAACCAAACGTTTCAGCAGCTCCACTGGCTGCCATCATCAGTGGAATAAAATTTCTGCACTTTGGGTGTCTACGTGCAGGCCCACAGTACTGTGGTATAGACTAAAGCTGTCCTGCCATATATATGTACAGGTAGCATGGCAGGACAGCTTTAGTCTATACCACAGTACTGTGGGCCTGCACGTAGACACCCAAAGTGCAGAAATTTTATTCCACTGATGATGGCAGCCAGTGGAGCTGCCGAAACGTTTGGTTTTGTTTTTAACCAGGGACCACGGCCAAACAGCCCGGATATCATTCATAATTAAAGTATTATATACATCAAGAAACGGACTGTAGCAGAAAGTGATTGCCTGTATATATAGTGACCAAAAATAGCCTGTTTTAATAAACTCAACCACAGCTTACTTCACGTAAACTAAAGAATTAAGTGATATTATGAAATCAATATTATCATTATGTATGTTCAGAGTATAAATTTTGACTACATTTGTACACGTTTCCTACGTGATTTAGCCTACCTAATAAATTAATATTCTCCTTATTATACTATAACAAACACATATTTTTAAAATAATGTCCAGATTACCATACAATCAAAGATAGGCAAAACACTCAAAAAATTAATTTTACACAGAAAACAAAATACTTCATCAAATGTATTTTATATTGAAAATATAAACACAATATATGCATGAAGAAATAAAATAAAGGATATTTTCCAAATGAAAATAACTTTACTTGAAATATTTTTACCGTTGTTACAAATTAGGTATTAAAACAACAAAAAAGAAAATTAATTTTACTTACATAAAAAAAAGTAACTGTACACGTACACATATGCTGTTAAATTGTAATATTATTCTAAAGACTATAGGAGTTATATTAGAATTAGCACAAAAACAATTAATTTCTTCTGCCAGTATACAATTATTTTGTCTAATGCACATTTCACAGACTACAGAGACAGACTGTAAAAAGTGCTTCTGCCTGAGATGCACCAGATACCTCCAGTGTCTGTGGAGTGTACATTACATATAATAATTTGACATTTGCAGAACAAACTTCTTTTGCAATATTAAAGTCAAAAATATACCTAAACTTAACCTTCTCCTTTCATTCACAACAAATTAAAGTCATAAATTTATAACACACTAAAAATAACATTCAAATTACAAAGTATTTAATATTAATTGTATCGACTTGTAAATTAATGGTACTTACCACACTTATATTAATGCTACAAACTGATTATTATCACAGAATTTTACTTTAAGTACAATAAGTGTCAACAAATCAATTTTGTATTTTGCCGTGTTGTAAAACCATCAACTGGTGTACTAATAGCTCAATTACGACATACGATATTAATACGCGTAGTAGTAAGTTTAGTGGTTACGTATTTTAGATCATAATGTATTGTATACACAAACTTGTAATATCTGATTCAGTTTATTTTAAATTAGGCAGCTAATAAACTGTCTTTAATAGGCTTACCTCCTGTAACATATAAAACTAAGTATTATAAGATGAACAATAGCTTTAACTTTATGTTCATCATTAGTATAAACAATCCCTAGAAACAACAGCAGTGTAATAAAACTATTAGGAAAAATGGTTAATAAAACATTAGTTTTGCTAATAAATAAAAGTAGGACAAAGTTGTAACAATATGTTTGTGTCTAATGAAAACTTTCTGGAAAGTAATACCTGTTTTTTTTTTTAGCTGTAATACTAAACTCAGATGTTAATATGTTAATGTTAAAATAATTTAACGTACAAAAAGACATATAGAAAGACTATTCCTCAGTATCAAAACAGAATTTATGACAATGCAAAATTTTCCAATTGACAAATGCTCAAGTTTCTGTAAATTTAGAAAGAAATAGTTGTATCTTCATGAGAATGCTGTACATTTATCAGTTCAGAGAAGAGAAGACCAGATTCTTTAAGTCTGAGGGTCTAATGACAGTCATAGATATAGCCCATTTATTTTTAAAGTAAGAACGCTAGTCTGGTGTGTCAGTTATGAGAAGAAACATCACATCAGTTATGATTACCTTTTCTGCACGTACATTTTAGGCAAGATGACAGATATGAAGATGTACGCGCATGCTTGGACACACACACACACACACACACACACACACACACACACACACACACACACACACACACACACACACACACACACGGACACACACACACACACTTTTTATGCAACTTTAAAGGGCTGAATGAAGACATACCAACTTTATCTGTAATTTTTTAATGTAAGCAAATGCCTGCATAAGCATAACGGTCGACTTTATCAATTCTAATTTCCATACTTCATGGTATCCAGAGACTTCTATTTCTCTGTGTTTCATGACACCAATGGTTTGTCAACTTCTACACACACCTGCTATGTATCAAGTCACAGGAATTGCGACCTACAGTTTACTAAATGATACACTTTTGCTAAGCTAAGACTACCACACACCCTATACTAAAACTAGGCTAAAAGTACCATTTGCTAGTTTGGTATTTCTTTGTGAGGGAGAAGTGAGTAGACAAACCCAAGAGTTTCTTGTCCACAGTGGGAATTGAATGATAAAAACAAATGGATACCTCTCCATTATGATTATAGTGTTGTAACCAATAAGTCAATATGTTTATTAAACACTTTCACTATTGAATTTCTTAAAAATACAAATAATTACTATGCAGCGCTCTTTAGGTATTACTATAAAACATGCTGTCAGTTCCCACCCATTCTTCTATTTAGGATATTGCTTTGGTTACTTGAAATAAGCAGCATTTATTATTATGCAGACACAGATCTGTGTATCAGGTACCTGTACTTGTAGCTGAGAATACCGGTTGTCCAGATTTCCAGTATACAGGAATTGAAGACATTGCTGAATGGCGTGTGGTGTCACTAGCTTGCTAAGCGTGATCACAGTCTGAATACAGCTTGACACTCCACCCTGATTATCCATAACTTGACACTACAATTATAAGTTTCTCATATTAATCGTTTTCAAGCTTTCACACCCGGTGTCAACATTATTAAAATTATGCAAACCTGGGCTGTTAGGCTGTGGTCAACTGTTGTTAGTGACAAACGTTTCGGTTCCAACATCAGAGGCCATCTCCATTGTCTACCTCAGTCAGTATTCACCCCAGTGGGTGAATATCTGCCAAAACTACTGCGACACTGATGATGGCCTCCGATGGTGGGGGCCGAAACGTTTATCACTAACAACAGTCGACCATGGCCTTACAGCCTGGCCAACGATAATTTTAACAATCTTTTTCAATTTATCATCACTCAATCTGGTCACTATCATAAACAATTGGAAGAATATTGTAGATTACATGAAATATTGTTTAAATTTTTTAAATTGATATTCTGCTATAGTTTAAATATTTTTATCATGGACAAGTCATGTATCAGAAGAGAAAATATGTTTCAAATTCATAAGATGAGCTTATATGTGGCATGCGTGCGTGCGTACACACACACACACACACACACACACACTCTTTATTTTCATTATTTCTTTAAGGTTCAATGTGCTCACTGAAAAATAATTTTTCCCTTTCACCACAGAAGTTAAAAGAAAGGGTTACATTTATATTGTATTAAGGACATATTTTATTACATACTAGCGAGTACCCGGCATGCGTTGCAATGCCACTCAAAGAAAGAAAGTGTTTGTATATATATAATATATAAAGACTTCGTTCGCGTGGTCTTCAATTTAATGCGATAATATATTTAGAACAGAATCTATTCCATTGGGTTGCCATAGTAACCAGATCTAATAAGTTAGTTTTTTAAGACTCCAAAGGACCCCCCAGAGGATCGTATCGAAAAAAACACCTGTCCTATGTTGGTTCTCCCGTTGCGTAAAATATTTGTGCCAAGTTTGGTTGAAATCGGTCCAGTGGTTTAGGAGGAAATGTGGAAGACCCCAAAGAACCCCCAAAAGAACGCCACCGAAAAAACACCTATCCTATGTTGGTTCTCCCTTTGCGTAAAATATTTGTGCCAAGTTTGGTTGAAATCGGTCCAGTGGTTTAGGAGGAGATGTGGAAGACCCCAAAGGACCCCCCGAAGTATCATATCGAAAAAACACATATCCTATGTTGGTTCTCCCGTTGCGTAAAATATTTGTGCCAAGTTTGGTTGAAATCGGTCCAGTGGTTTAGGAGAAGATGTGGAAGACCCCAAAGGACCCCCCAAAGGACCCCATCGAAAAAACACCTATCCTATGTTGGTTCTCCCTTTGCGTAAAATATTTGTGCCAAGTTTGGTTGAAATCGGTCCAGTGGTTTAGGAGAAGATGTGGAAGACCCCAAAGGACCCCCCAAAGGACCCCGTCGGAAAAAACACCTATCCTATGTTGGTTCTCCCGTTGCGTAAAATATTTGTGCCAAGTTTGGTTGAAATCGGTCCAGTGGTTTAGGAGATGTGGAAGACCCCAAAGGACCCCACCGAAAAAACACCTATCCTATGTTGGTTCTTCCTTTGCGTAAAATATTTGTGCCAAGTTTGGTTGAAATCGGTCCAGTGGTTTAGGAGGAGATGTGGAAGACCCCAAAGGACCCCCCGAAGTATCATATCGAAAAAACACATATCCTATGTTGGTTCTCCCGTTGCGTAAAATATTTGTGCCAAGTTTGGTTGAAATCGGTCCAGTGGTTTAGGAGGAGATGTGGAAGACCCCAAAGAACCCCCAAAAGAACCCCATTGAAAAAACACCTATCCTATGTTGGTTCTCCCTTTGCGTAAAATATTTGTGCCACGTTTGGTTGAAATCGGTCCAGTGGTTTAGGAGGAGATGTGAAAGACCCCAAAGGACCCCCAAAAGGACCCCCCGAAGGATCATATCGAAAAAACATATATCCTATGTTGGTTCTCCCGTTGCGTAAAATATTTGTGCCAAGTTTGGTTGAAATCGGTCCAGTGGTTTAGGAGGAGATGTGGAAGACCCCAAAGGACCCCCAATGGACCCCGTCGAAAAAACACCTATCCTATGTTGGTTCTCCCGTTGCGTAAAATATTTGTGCCAAGTTTGGTTGAAATCGGTCCAGTGGTTTAGGAGGAGATGTGGAAGACCCCAAAGGACCCCATCGAAAAAACACCTACCCTATGTCGGTTCTCCCGTTGCATAAAATATTTGTGCCAAGTTTGGTTGAAATCGGTCCAGTGGTTTAGGAGGAGACGTGGAAGACCCCAAGAACCCCCCATAGGACCCCATCGAAAAAAATTCATAAACCTTCGCGGGCGTGCGCACAACAACTCACCGAAGTTTCATCGCAATCGGATGAATGGTATAGGAACGCATACGGGACAAAGAAAGAAAGAAACAAACATTCATTTTTATAGATATAGATTATATTCTATATAGGCTGACATATATATATATATATATATATATATATATATATATATATTTATTCATTTATTAGGAGTTATATTAATAGATATAAGTATTTAACATTTATTTAATAAAGATGACAATAACAAAGATGACAACTTTTCATTACAATAAATAATATTCCCACACATTCTCTGCCACAATAATAAAAACTGCCACAAATTCTCCTTCTTCCATCTTCTGCAGTCTTTGGTACCATTAAATGTTTTGTATACATTTTTTAAAACGTTTTCTTAGTGAGGGTGTGTTACAAATATTTGCAATAAATGGAATTAAATCGGTCTACTCATTTTGCCACAGAAATGAAAAACAGATTTTCATGTAATGGCATTATAGGTCTTCCAAAAATGCCTCAAAATCTACCATAAGGTGCGAAAATACGTGGGTGGTTGAAAATTTTGTTGAAGTTAGAATTCAATAATAAGGTGGAAAGGTGGAACACATTATAACAGACACATTAAGATTGTAATTGTTAATTTTCTTTCAAAATAGCAATAAAGGACTGTATTCAAAAATGCAAAAAAAAAGAATAAATACACATCAACAATCCACATACAACAATAGAAATATCTGTATAGGAATCAAATAGCAAAGGAAATAAAGAAATTTTTAAGTTGCTGTGAAATATATTATTCCAATATAAATACGTACAATAATATGATAGTATGTAAACCGATTGGATACACTACTGGCTGAATAAACATTCAAGAATTATCTTTTCCTACTTACTATAAAGATGTGACCTCAAAAATTGAAACTATCCGTCAACTACCAGACAAATTAATGTCTACATGAAACAATGTTGTACTAACAAGATGGCTACAGCATACTACAATTGAAAATGTTCATACACACATAAACAATTAGTCTAATTTATTAATTTCGCTTATAAGAGTACATCTCTACTGGCATATTTTTATTTTTGATATTTACTTTTTTTCTTAACGCCTCTGGGGAGGGTTTATCTTCCCTCCCAAACACTTCTCGCCGCATCACTGCCTTATGCAAATTAAGTTACAAGTACAATATAAGCCAATTAGACAGGAGATTATACATATTACATTTTCTTGTAACACTTGAGTTTGCTTGGTAACATTTGGTGACAACAGATTCTTTCAACCATACACTGAGTCAGATGGCATGTAGGATAGATAAGCAATTGTGTCTGGCAATAAAATGTTTTACAAAAATCCAATTCAGGCTCACAAGTCACAAACTGCTGTTTTTATGGGACTTCAGTATTCATCACACTGATATGGTAACATTTGGGCTCAGAATTTTTGTGTAACTGGTTTTGTATTGAAACGTTTGAAATTCACAAAGAACTATGTACATTTGAAAACAAAATCTCAACTTGAAGAATGTGTGAATTAAAGTAGCAGCTACTTCCAGGAACCAGTGTTCACGAATCAATAGTTTTGACCACTAGTTAAATGCTAGTCATCACAATATTTGGTTCCAATTTAGGGCACACATTCTTTTTTAATAGAAAGACTAAATAAAAAAGTACTGTTATGACATACAGAACAATCTACGTGTTTCTCGAATGTTCCAGAAGAATCCGACTATAATGTTGTGTGCGTACATGTTTTCAACATGCATTCGCGAGACTTTTCTAGACGCCGCCAGCCACGCGGACTGTGTCAAGGCCACAATCAATTACATCGTAGTGTAGAACTAATGCGTAGTATGTGGAATGTTCTGGATTTTTGGCAGGGTATAAATACAAGTACTCAGCGATGCTCAGTCAGTTTGAGTTGCGATTTATTGTAATGCGGTTCGTAGTATTATAATTCAGAGTTGTTGTTGGGCGATTACTCTGTGCATTTAAGTGATGATTTACACAGTGCGGTTTGAAGTATTGTGGCGAAGTATTATGTGTTTTATAATTGTGCGATACTCTATTAGTGGACATTTTTATAGCATGTAAACAATTTCTACTTGATTTGTTGTAAGACACTATCTTGTCAAACTGTTTAATTGTGATAATTAAAGCTGGTGATTAGTGACATAATTAGTGTCTTGTATTTTTTTTCCACTGTACCATACAACGATCACTAGACCATCGTAACAGTGGTGTCTTGTATTTTCTTTTACACTGTACCATACGACAATCAGCAGACCATCGTAACAGTATACAATTTTTATTATTGACTGTTTCATTGGCTCAATCTACAAAACTAATTCAATTTGTAAGTCCTGTCCATGTAGTACCATCGCTCAAAATGTATATATTTTTCATACGACTGGAATAAATAATAGAATATCTGATGTTTTTTTTTAACAAAAACAAGAAAATGGAATATCTGACCTAAGGCATGTTTGCACAGTTCTGACCACTCCAATCATTTATCAAATTCAAATACCTGTGATTGAATAAAATCTACTTTTTTTTCTACATGATTGTAATATCTGCTAATTATGATCTACTGTAAATTCTGAACACTAAAATAAATCAATATAAATCAAATTTACTTATAAAATACATTTTTTATTAAAATGAAAAAATGAGGTCATAATTACTTATAAATTTATAATTTAAATACTTATAAGATTATAATTTAATGAGAAACAAAATAGTTTCTTTAAT
This sequence comes from Magicicada septendecula, assembly GCA_034769895.1. NCBI lineage: Eukaryota > Metazoa > Arthropoda > Insecta > Hemiptera > Cicadidae > Magicicada > Magicicada septendecula. Next base: position 395,589,293 of record CM068373.1, on the reverse strand, counting down.
CTTTTAATAGTTGCAGACCTTGTATTACATTTAAAATTTAAAGAACATATACATGTACACATATTTATAAAATTATATGCTACATTACATTATAAATACCTCAAAAACTGAGTACCTTATAGTAAGCAGTGAAGGTCAAGACCTAAAACTAGGAACAAAAGTGATAAAAAATATTAAAAACTTCAAGTATCTGGGTGTAACAATGACATTGGACATCAGATGGTGACAGCAACCAAGAAATAAAAGTAAGAATAGGACAAGCTAAGACAGCAACAAAACAATTAAACAGTCTGGTTTGGAGTCCACGAATAACAAAAAAAAAAAAAAAAAAAAATCAGAATATATAAAACTATAGTCGAAAGTATAGGCCTATATGGAGCAGAACTGTGGGAAATTAATAAAAGAAATAAATCCATAGTAAGAGCTATGGAGATGGATTACTGGTGGAGGTGCTGTAGACTAACAAGACTAGATAGAGTAAGAAATGTAGAGATAAGACAAGCGATGGGAATCGACCTTGACATTATAGAAACAACAGAAGTGACTGAATTGGTTTGGATGCCTAAAAAGAATGTCGGGCGAGAGATGACCAAGGAAGGTATGGGAATGGACTCCACCCTCTAGAAGAAAAAAAGGAAGACCTAAACATTAATGGAAAATGGATGTCAAAGATGCAATGAATGCAAGAGGACTTACAGAACAGGACTGTTTATACCGGCGCCAGTGGAAGCTAGGATGTGAGGCGGCGCCAGCCATAATTAATTGCCTAAAAAAAAAATATATGAACTACATTTATTCTAAAGACATTTTCTTGAGACCCTTTACCAACCTGTTGTACACGTATTGCTGTAAATGCTGGATGACTCAATTCACGGCTTCCACCAACTTTCTTACAGGAAGTAGTGTTATTGCCAGACGTTGTTGTTAACACCTGGCAACTTGATCGGCGCTTCAGTTGATCCCAGACACTGAAAACACACAAACAATTTAAACTACGACAGGCACAACAGAATTTCTTTGATCAATTGCTATAAGTTGAATGTTACTTCTCCACTACACTGTGGTCATGGTTTAGTGATTTTTAACTTCAAATTTATCACCCGTTCAAAAAATAACCCTCTATTAAACTGATGCCTAAAAATTCCAGCCTGGTATGAAAGACTTATTTAGCAACAAGGAAATGCTACACTTACAATACACTATATGACTCTTGCAGTCAACTATTAGTTTCAATATCTCTCCATCCAAAATCACTTACTACATACATACCTTAGCACTTTATAGACATCATTCTATGGTCACATCAGTTACTTTTTAAATATATGGTGGGGCAACTTACTTATGAAAATTGATTATATGGTAGACTTTTCATGAATGTTAACATACATATTAATTCAGAGAAAATTAGTTGGTAAATATTGTAATATCAAATAATTATTATCTCTGAAGTTGATTTGTAACTGAATAAAAAAACCTGTGTTTGATTTTTAAATAGAGAATTATTTATCTGAATCTCAGGGTTATCATACAAGTATCGTAAAGTCTGGTACAATTTATACATAGAACAGACAATATAATATTTATGCATGAGACTTGGTAATATGGTGTTGTGTGTGTCTGTTGAATGTTTGTGGGTTCTTTTAAACATACTAGAAACTATAACAAAAACTCTTATTAATAATGACTATTGTATTCTCGTGTACAAAAATAATTCACAATTATAATGTTTTTATATTGCTTTTTATTGTAATTCAATCGTTACTGTCGTAATGTTTGTTTGAATATTTGATTTAGTCTTGGAGTGATCTCACCAATCCAGCAGTTTTCTTAACGGATTTATTGGTTGATTCTTTATTCCTGGACATCTGGTTTTTTGGTCTCTTGATTAAAACATCATTCTTCTAGGTTTTGTGTTGTTTTTCCTGGTCCTCTCATATTTTATTGATCTTCAATTTGTATCCAAATCAGCAGTAATTTTTACACGTTCTGCCTTGCAATTAGAAATTTTCAACAATCCCCTTCTTCTACTCAAAACACTAATTTCTTTAATTAAGGCCTTGGCTATTTTATGGGTCACAGTTTCAGTTTACCATTTCTAATTAATAATATTCGGTTGAACTTTATTTTTTCTTCCTTACACTATTTATTATAAGTTTTTAATGTAAAATTTTGTCCTTTTCAATTAGTTACTTTGTCTTGTTTCACTATATGTGTTATATACCTGTTTCATATAGATTATATATTTCTTCAACGTTCATATTTTAATTATACTTAATCACTCTCTTCATACATGATTCTTTCTTTTTAATGTATTTCACTGCTATTTTCCCTTCTTAACACTGTCACACAATATAACTTTTAGAATTACAGTTTGACATGATTATATTTGTAACACTTAAATAATTCACTTTCTATAGTTTTTTTGTTTTCTTGATATATAAAATAACGGTCTGAGGTGCGCAGACCTCCTCATAGTTAAATAGGTTTTCACAATATCGGATTTCTTACATACTAGTTGTACATACTTATATATTATGTTCCTATCTATAAATTACTATTTACATCTTTTGTCATGGGATCTTTAACTTCTTGGTATTTTGGTCATTGTCAGCCATAGTTTGTAACAGTCAGTAAATTATCTTTTAGTTAGTACTGTTATTATTTTTTATGTTTGGTGAAATAACACGTTACAATATGTAATAGCGAAGAATGATACTTGAATAGCAACTGAAAATTATGATAAATATGTATGTAGCTTGCAATCTGCTGATAATCAAGTACTAGTGGCACAGGATAAGAGAGCATATATGACCAAGAAAAATACAAGGGATATGAGAAATGGAGCATGACAACTAATGCTAAGAAAACAAAATACCTGTATGTTAGAGACCCAACTAATATATTAGAGCTCAAGAACTGGGAACAGATATTAGGCTGTCAGGAGTATAAATGTCTTGGTGACAGTATTAATGAAGATGGTAGATGTATGAAAGTCATTTGAAATATAATAAAACAGGGAAGAACTGCTATAAGGAGAATAAAAATATTGCTATGCTGAGGTGATACATAACAAGTGTATGTGACACTTCACATGTGTTGTAATTATGTCCCTGACATGCATTCCAGATGTTTGTCTATTATTCTACTGGAATTTAGGTCATTACACCACGCACGACTTATAAAAGTGCTGCTTTGTGAAGCTAACAGTTGAGTTTGGGACCTGTGATATTACAGTGCGTTTTGGAGTGATTATTACTATGACTTCCATGTTAGAGTAAAGTGATTACTGTGTATTACTTACTCTGATACTGTTAACATAGTCACACTGACTAAACTGGCTGTTAACATACTGAATAAACAATTATAGTTTATTGTTGTTTATTTATCTTTAACTGCAATTATAACTGCAAGTTGTAATTAGCAACTTATCTGGTGTTGATTATTCTGTTCCCACCATACAACATGACTATTCATGTGACTGTTGTAACAATATATTTAAAATAGAGAATAAATGATACCACAGTAAAAAGTATAGGTGTATATTGGGTGAAAGCTTGACGGTTGACCAAGTTGACAAGAAGGAGAACAGAAGTGATAGAGATGGACACCTTGAAGAGGTTTAGGGTCTTTTTCGATATAACCCGCAAACTATTCACCAAAGTTCATCTTTCACGAAACTGACTACATAACAACTGGCATACTCAGTGCGTTATTGTTACTCTACCTCACGTTGAGTAGTTTTTAGAAAAACCTAACAGATGAGTAAGTGATATTTTACATGATACATAGCATGCAAATTGGCCGTGTATATCCACAACAGTGCATGTTTGCTGGTACCTGCCATGAAGATAAAGAACCATTGAAACCCTGCTTGACACAATTAGAGCCTGTATAAGGCCTGCCACAACCATTATTTCTTACTTGTGGAGAACATACAATAGAATACCAAACTTGCCAGGAATGAATACCCTCCATTTGATAGTTAATCACAGTCAGAATTTTGTGGAACTTGTAAGTGAGGCACTCACACAGATGATCGAGTCCTTATGGGTGGCCATGAAACTTTGCAACAAGCGTGAATGCGGAACTAGCCGGAATCAACTAGAGTCGTACCTTTGTGACTTCATGTGGAGGTATCGCCACAAAGACAATGATTTGTTTCAACACATTTGGACCGATATTCATGCGTACTGGCCACCTCAATAGTTACTGAATAATGTATATTAATTATATTATGTTTAAGTGTAAGTGGTAATGTTGAACTAATTGTATCATGTGTATCAAAGTGTACATGGTAGTGTTGAACTAACTGTATCATGTGTATCATCAACAGATGTTTTGTATATTGGAGGTAACTCACTTAGAATAATTGATAATCTTCCTACCATAGAAAGTGTGTAGAGTATACACAGTACATGAAAGATGAATAAATTACTAAACTTAACGAATGCAGGGTTATATAAAAAAAGACCCGAGTTTTGTTTGGAAATAGTGTATTCAATATTACTATTAGAAATAATATAACACAGGAAAATTACAATACACAGTACTGAGTGCATCAAATAATATGGTATAGGCACATCTGATATACTGTGGATGATGGATAATTATCAAGAGCAGTGTGGATACCATGGGATGCCATCAAGGAGGAAGAAGAAAGGATGAACCTGACAAACAAGAATGAACAATGAGGATGACCAATCCCTAAACAGGGAAGAGTAGGGATTAAGTTTGAAACTGTATGAGTTTTGACCAAAAACTTTGTGCAACATTTGTTTATTTGGAAACTTATGTCTTGATCATTTACATTTTTATTGCCCTCTTCAAAGTTGTCTCAGTTGGATATAACACCATTGTGCCAACATTTTTTTCAGTCTTCAAAACATTTCTCAAATGCACTTTTTGGTATTGCCTTGAGGTTGCCAGTCATGAAACACTGACTTTTGTTAGTGCTTTTTTTCGTTACTGAAAAAATAAACGGGCACAATGTCACATTGGAACATATCTGTGCTGCTATGTAACAATAACAATAACATTTCCTGTAACAATTAATGGTATGCTTCCTGGTGCATTATCAGGGTACAATACAATTTCCATAAATTATCCTTCTGTAAATCTGGCCGTTTTCTAAGAATACCTCCACACAAGTAGTATAAAGTGATTGCAAAGTACTCTTTACTTACTGCTCCACCTAGTGGCGAAACTTCGTGGAACACAAAACCACAGTCTTCATCTGACTGTCATAATTTTCAAGTCATACACAACAGTCTTTGAAGCTTTTGTACCTTTTGTAAACTGCTTGTTCATGTACAACAGGCTTACCAGAACCTTTCTACAACACCCTCACCACCATAAGGAAATTTGTCTCATTCTTTACACAAAATTTAATCACTGTTCTTCAATCTTGCACTGTAGAATGTCAAAAAAAGTCACTTAATCCCCCCCTCAATAGAACTTAACCAATTAGCTGTCAAGTCTATGCATCCAATAGAGGTAAAATTTTAGATGACTGGCAGTAAGGTGTATACCAACATCATATAAAAGAATTGTTTTATTGGACACTTGTAGCGCAGGAAATTCAAGAATTGCAACAAAACTTTTTGATTAAACCACACATATATGTTGTAATATAAATAAAAATATTACAAATAAAAATAAAAATAAAAATTATGAACGTTTTAATAAGCTCCACGTTGGAAACGCCAATTTGTAATATTAATGAAAATATTACAAATATAAAAATAAAATTTGAATTGGATTGATATATATAGAGATATATTGTGTGTGTATCTTTGGTGATAACAAGGGTATTGTGCTCTTCCTTTAGCCCCACTAGTTGGGCTAGTCAATTTGTAATATTACAAATAAATATTACAATTATAAATAAAAATTGAAATTAAAAATAATTGAACTGATATGTGTTGATATTTGTTGATACGTATTGATATTTTGTTTATCACTGGGTCAGTCTGACTCCTTAAAGTCTCATTGGTTAGGCTAGTCAAATAGTAATATAATTTCAAGTATAATAATAAACAAAATATAAAGATATTGATGATAAAAATATGTTCTAACTAAGTGTGTTGGATTGATAAATAACAAATATATCAAACTTTAAAAATTTTGCAAATATTTTTTCTTGTGCTTGTATCGAATTTGACTGAATAATTTAATTTAATTAATTGATAATTAATTAATTATTTGAGTTTGTAATTTCCTCCTATATCTATTCTCTCAATGTGAATTATGTTTTTGCTTAATAAAAAATAATAACATTAATAGTAGAAATAAAAACAATGCTGGTAACTGAATACTGATTTGCGTTTATTCATTCAAAATTGTGCGCCAGTCAAACTGCGCATGTCCCAGGCACTGGCTAATATTCGCCACAGTCGGCAGTGAGACAGATTAACAAATATATTTTTTACAAGTTAAATTTATGGTTCTTTTAACGAGTCGAAATGGTCAGAGGGCAAGGAACAAGATACATTTAACAGGTATTCTTAAACTAAATGTTAACATCTGAAATAGAACAGAATTATTATTACAATTGTCAATTAGAAAGAAATTATTTAAAATTCGAACCAAGTCGAAGAAATGACGTCACTCTGCTCCAGTCAGCACTGGTCCGTTGTCTTTATAGAAATTCAGCAATGGCCGCCGTCTGCTTGGTTTCAATCTGCTATGACGCCGTTGGAATTGAAGATCCTCTCCCACAGAAATAAAACGATGTTCCCTTTTTCTGCGAAGTGGTGTTGGTCCAAAATATCGTGTTGAATGTCCCCTCGTCGTCTGCGATGTCGAATTCTGGATGGATCTCTTGTGTAGTGTAGTGTTCAAATATGCATGTTGGTTTTGTGAATTCGTTCCAAAATTGTTCAAAATGGCTGTCGATTTCTGGCGTTAAGTTTTATGGTGTTATTCTGTGTTTTTGGAAACTTGTGAAGTGTTAGACATAGATAGATAATATTATTTCACTTGTTAGTTCATCTCCGTTACACGCCACATAACCACACTTGGTTTTAATATAAATTATTTGGTTTTCAAAACTCCACTAATACATTTTTCAACTGTTCAGCTTTGCGATTAACAATAGACTAAACGACGCAACGTCGTCGTTTTAGGGCAATTTGTGGTATGTCTTTTTCCTCTTCGTATTGTTTAATTATAAAATATCTGTCTAAGACTTGTTTCACTATCTAACTATACATAACAAGTTTTCTTATTTTTTACTGTATTTCCAATATTTCTTAATTTTACATGAATCTAACTATTCAGTAATATTGATTATTTAATTTTACATCTTTTGATATATAGCTGGGTTTGTTTCAAACTCATTTAAGCCCAAAAATTACAATTTTGCATAATAATTGCATGTCCCATATTTTGTACAAATTCAGTGTTTTAAAGGTTTTTATTTGTTTTTTCGGTATAATATTTCCATGGAATACACCTAACAACTCCGTAATTACTTTGCTGTTAGTAATTTGGTTATTAAAACATTTCAATATTGATTAATTTGCTGTTTAGTCTGATTTGATTACTATCATAAGCCTATTTTTGACTGTTTCCAAAAGAAGTTAGTTTTCTTTCTTTTGTCATTCTATTTGCTATTAACTGTATCTGTATTAATTATATTTTCAATTCCTGTATTGTATGTATTGAATTCTATTCCTATTACATAGATTAATTCTTTGATAGATAGTTTTTTTGGTTTATAGGCCATTCTGTGTTTACAAACATAGTGTCTTGGTGGGTCTGTTTGTACATTATACATGGTTTACTGATTTGAATAAAACTATTACATTTTTATGCCCTACTTGCCTCTCTGACTTACACAATGGAAAATTAAATGACATGATTTTAATTACAATAGAATATCTTGTATCTACTAAACTTTCTTTATACTAATAACATCATTGAACCATAACATGAACATCTTATGCCTAATTTTAACAAAAACATCTTATTATCAACTATTTTCCATATATCACCTAATCTTAACAAAAACATCTTATTCCTATTATTTTTTCCTGTATCATCAAATGATAACAACATAGCTTATCCTAGACATAATTTAATTAGAAAACATAAAAAACTCCTATTACTAGTAACACTGTCAGTCACTAACTGTCTTGTGTATGTATTATTCTTATGAAAACACTTTAACAGTGATAATAAACCTCGTGTATCTATTTACACCTTACATCTAAAATATTATTTAATTAATAATAAATAATAAACATCTTAATATTAGGCATACCTTCAGTTATGAACTGTCCTTTGGTATTTTTGTCCTCACCATTTATTTAGTTATAATTAAAGAAAACATTTTATATGTAATAGTCCTTATATCTAATTTAAAACTCTTATTACTAGTAATGTTGTCAGTCCTTAGACCGTCTTTCATTTCAATGGTTTTATTATTATTATTCTACACTCATGGTAGTCTTTTTATAATACTTAAACCTCATTGAAGATTTTTTCATAGATTTTTTAACTATGTTTCTCACTGTACACTCTGTAGTTCCTTAATTTTGTTATCTCACTTCACTTTATTGTATTCTACACTCTGGTAGTCTTTTTAGTGAGTTCTACTCTATGGTAGTCTCTTTTGACATATTTTTTGACATGTTACACTTACAACTAATATACAATTTGTTTTTATAGTATTGTATCTTGTAACTTGTTTGGGGTTTACCTATATCGGTTTCAATTTTGTCTCATGGTATTTAATATATGATTAACATTTTGTTTTGGCATATCTCTTCCTGTTTCTGGTCTCTGTTGGAATCTTGATATGTTTCGTCCCTTCTTCAAATATCACATTAGTAGTTTCCTTATTAAAATGGTTTCATGACAGATTATTTCCTTTTTTATGGTCCTTCCCTTTTTGTACTGCTTCCCCAATCTACTGGGTATACTGCTGGTTTAACTGGTTTTTTCATAGTAGGTTATTTTAATTAATGGTTTTCTTTATTATCTTCCATTTTTATTAACATTTTATAGACTTAATTATACAGTTTCTAGGGTAATCCTTAAACAATTTACTCCTCTCACTCACTATGGAACTTTCTTTTTTATTCATGTAACATTAATTCAAATGTTTAGTGTGATAATTTTGTTATGTTACATATGCTCTCCTGTAAAAGTGATTAGTTCAGATCATACTCTGTATGGATGAAATAATTACTACTAATTCTTTTGTATTTACATTTTCTCCGTGATTACATGTTTTCACTTTATATACCTTCTTTTTCCACCATTGCTTCCTCTCAGCTGATGTGTATCTCCTTCATTTGTTTCTTTTTTCATTGATAAGTGATCTTCCATCTTGTGTATAACATTATCATTTTATATTCCTTCTTATTTGGTGCTTCCTCACCAGTATGTTTACTCCCTAACATTCCCTAACAAATTAATTGGAACAGTTCAGAGTGGCACTTTTGGCTTCAATCCCTGCTGTCCAAATACTTCAATTGAGTCCAGAGGTATTATCATCTCTGCTCAACACATAAGACTGATGGCATTTTCTACATCCAGTCATAAAAATAAATAAACAGTAAAAGTAGTCATTTTTGACTAAAATAAACATCTTTAGATTCTTCACTTCATAATACGTTATATTAATTAATACTTTTATACACTTGACTCTTCTTCTCTTTTAAAGCTTATTCCATATTAGGTGGTTTAGGTATGTGGTATCATATACATTTCATCATGTTTACATAGTAAGTAGTATTTATATTTACTCTTTCTACCATCTGGTATCCATTGAGTTACTTTTATTGCTCATGGTATAACATGAATTAATTCTTTATCACTTTCACTATAACAGTGGTTGTTGTAACAGCATTACCATTATTAGTATCAGGTTTTTGTTTTTTGGTCTCACTATTTGGTCTTTAGTGAGCTGGTCCTTCTTCATTGTTCCATTTTTATTAAATTATTTTCTTTGTGAGTTTGGTTAATTTGTTCGATTAAGTCATATGACATTCTGGTTTCCTTTCTCTCTTAGAATTTTGTATCTCTTTCTTACAAAATCTTTTTTCATATTTCAGAGTTATTTCCCATCATTTGTATGAGTAATGATGTGAGTTTACTGTCTTTTAATTTTAGACATTTTTATTCAACTACATTCTTTCTGATTCATAGTTGTCTTTCAAATATTTTGGTATAAGTTGTGCTTATTATTGTTTTGAATTTTGAAATTATTATTCCTCAAAATTCTTTTTGCATTCATAATAGTCTTTGAATGTTTGTGTAAGTGGTACTTACTAATTATTTTGAATTTGGACAATTATTATCTCCCTCCACATTGTTTTTACTTGCATAATAGTCTTTGAATATTTGTGTAGCTTGTACTTACTATTGCTTTTGAATTTTGAAGCTTATTATGTTCAAAATTCCTTTTATTTATTCACAATAATCTTTTAAATGTTTTGTGTAAGTTGTGCTTACTGATTTTTGAATTTTTGTAATTATTATTATTCCATCAAAATTCTTATTTCGTTCACAATATTCTTTCAGATATTTGGTGTAAGTTGTACTTACGGATTTTTGAATTTTGTAATTATTTATTTATCAAAATTCTTTTTGTATCATTCACAATTGTTCGAATATTTGGTGTAAGTTGTACTTACGATATTTTTGAATTTGGTAATTTTTTATTCTTACCAAAATTCTTATCTTGTTCACAATATTCTTTCAGATATTTAGTGTAAGTTGTGCTTACTATATTTTTGAATTTTGTAATTTTTTATTCTTACCAAAATTTTATTTTGTTCACAATATTCTTTCTGATATTTGGTGTAAGTTGTACTTACTCATTTTTGAATTTTGTAATTATTATTATTCCATCAAAATTCTTATTTCGTTCACAATATTCTTTCAGATATTTGGTGTAAGTTGTGCTTACTGATTTTTTGAATTTTGTAATTATTATCTTTATCAAAATTCTTTTTGTATCATAATATTCGTTCTGATATTTAGTGTAAGTTGTACTTACTAGCTTTTGGAATTTTGTAATTATATTCTTATCAAAATTCTTTTTTCATCATTCACAATTGTTCGAATATTTGGTGTAAGTTGTACTTACTATATTTTTTGAATTTTGTAGTTATTTATTTATCAAAATTCACAATTTCTTCATAATAGTTTTAACTCATAATTATGAGTCCTCTAAATATTTTTTAATGGACAACTGATTATAAGTTCCTTTTACTTTATTCGAAATGATATCCTTTAGTACATACGTATTGTTATTATTGTTTTTAATAATCAGGTATGGGCCGGTATACAGCAGTAATAACTTTTTGGTAATGCCTTCCAAAGTACTGGGTAATTCCCTGTTTTTTAGCAGTACCTTTTCTCCGACTTCATAGCTTATTATTTTCTTAACAGCCTTTTGATATTTGTTCTTGCGCCTTTCCTGGTCTTCAGCCAATTTATTGTAGAATCTAATTCGATTGAATTTGTATTCTTGACTCCTGGGGAACTCTATTATGTCTTGTATTTCTCTCGGAGGTGGTCTTTCATACATTGCTGTGTATGGCGTGGTACCAATAGCGGTGTGATATGACAAATTAAGGAATTCTTCAGTCGCTAATAAATATTCTTGCCACTTCTTTTGTTGGTTATAGCAATAAGTTCGTAATATTCTTCCGACCTCTCGCAGTACCCTCTCCGCTGGATTGCTGCTGGGGTGGTAGACAGATGTCTTGTATGTCTTAATGCCCAATGTATTCAGAGTGTTTCTCCACCGCCAACCCTTAAATTGCGTTCCATGGTCGGTGATTATGGATATCGGGCTTCCTACCTCTGGAATGTAATGATTTGTTATTATTTCTAGAGTCTTCAGAGTGGTGGCTCTGTTCACAGGGTATAGTTTTGTAAATTTTGTAAAATGATCCATCATAATAACAATATACTTGTATCGATGGCGTCCGCCACTGCGGGGAAATGGACCACATATGTCCAGAAAGACCTTTTCCAGTTTGGTTTGTGAGGTAATTGGTATCATCATACCTTCCTTTCTCTCATTGTTGGTTTTCACCAATTGACATATCATACAGGTTTTAAGGTAGTTTCTAGTTTTTCTATTGATACTTTTGATGTGACAATTCTCTTCTATTGCCTTGATCACCTTCATGGCTCCCATGTGACCGTATCGTAGGTGATAGTCCAGGATGATATCCCTTTCGATTGTAGTAGGGATCATGATCTTCCAAACGTCTTCGTCAAGGGATGTCTTGATGAATAAAATCCCATTATGTATACAATAAAATTTGTTTATTGTGTCATCTCGGTTGGAGAGACGAAGTTTAATAGAGTTTAACTTCGGATTGGACTGCTGGTGTTTGCTGATGTCCTGCACTATCTTCTCTAAATCAGATCTGTCCTTAATAATGTTATAGATTTTCAAAATGCTCTCCTTTTCGCCTTCGAATGTTTGTTCTTCTAGATTCACTCTTGACAATACGTCGGCTACTACATTTTTACTCCCAGGAACATACTCCCACTGTATATCGTATTCCTGTAGGGCGAGTACCCATATGGTCAATCTCCCATGGCTTAATTTGCACCTTCTTAGAAATGATATTGACTTGTGATCTGTTCGGACGGTCACCGGATATCCGAGGATATACGTCCGAAACTTCCCGCAGGCAAAGACTACACTTAGCAGTTCTTTTTCCGTCACATTATAGTTCTTCTCACACTGATTAAGGGTTCTGCTAGCAAAGCTCACTACTAGATGGTTTCCACTTTCATCTTCTTGGTACAGTGTTGAACCCAAGCTAATATTACTAGCGTCACAGTTTAGAAAGAAGGGTCGGTTAAAATCTGGATGGTTGAGCATTACTGCGTCTAAGAATTTCTCTTTAATTGATTTGAAGGTCTCGTCTTGTTCTTGACCCCATCGCCATTTATTCTTGGACGATAACTGGTACTGAAACTGGGCTGTTAGTTCGGAATAATTATTCTGGAACTTCCTATAATAGTTACATAGGCCCAAAAATGATTGTAGTTGCCTCCTGTTTTTTGGTGTAGGGAATCGTTGTATGGCGTCTACCTTTTCTGTTGATGGTGTTATTCCTTGACTGTTTAGCTGGAAACCCAGGAATTGAACTTCTTTAGCTATAAGCTTGGACTTGTCCAGTTTAAGGGTGACATTATTTTCAGCAAGCTTCTTCAAAACATACTCCACACGATAACAGTGTTCCTCCCAGCTGGTTGATGTTATTAGGAGATCATCAACATAGACAGTTGTGAATTGGAGCGCTTCTGGTCCTAGTATATGATCCATACAGGCGACAAAAACAGCTACTGAATTAACCAACCCGAAGGGCAATCTCTTAAACTGATAATTGCGCCCTTCGAAGATGAATGCCATGTATTGCCGGCTTGCTGGGTGCAACTCCACTTGCCAATAGCCGCATACCGTATCCCAAGTGGTAATGAATCGTGTTCCGTGGAACCTCTTCAAAATTTCATCAATCTCGCCAGGTGAGGTACGATCGTTTATTATCATCTTATTTATCTCCCGAGCGTCAAGGCAAAGTCTTACCTTCCCATTTTTCTTTTGTATGGCCACAATTGGGCTAGTGTATGGTGATTGACTGCTCTCGATGATATCTCTACGGATCATATTCTGGATCTCTGATCGTACGGCTTCTTTCAAAGATTGTGCTATTGGGTATGACTTTCGGTTGAATTCTACCGGTTCTCTGAATCGTATTGAGCATTGGTAGTTCCGGATCTTTCCAGGTTCGTCAGAAAATACAGCTCGATATTTCTCATATATTTCTACCAATTGATTCCGCTGGTCTTCCGTTAGTTGCTCGTTAGTATTGTGGCACTGGAAGTTACGTATCTCTTGGATCTTTTGTTTCCATAGGTCTTCCTCCGAATCTTGCTGTACTGGCTTGTTGTTTGTTGAGTGGTTAGATAAGTAATTCACCTTATTTTGGTGGTCGAGAAGTTGTCTGGAGTCTAAAGTCTTGTTATCAGTTAAATTGGCTATCCAGGTTGAACCTTCAGCAAAGAGTGATACCCTTCCTCGGCACAAGTCGATAATTGCTGAGTTTCGGCGCAATATGTCGCATCCTATCATGATGTTGAACGGTAATCCGGCTGCAACAAGAAATATCATATCCACACTAATGCCCTGACTTTTGACATTGAGGGATACCTGCTTTCTTATGGTCTTGTTCTGTCGGCCGGTAGCTCCTACAAGTACAATGTTATTAATAGGTAGTACCGGTAAGTTTTTGTGGCATTCCTGCTGTATCCGGTCCAATTCATTTCGATTTATTATGGAGACATTGGCTCCAGTGTCTATCATTATAGGAACAGAAATACCTTCAATTTCTGCGATTATGTATATTATTTCATTATCATTATTTTTAATATTAAGCTCACTTTCTTCTAATAGGTCCTTACGGATATCCTTTAAATAATTGCTGTATATTATGGTAAAATTTTTTCTGTTTTTCTTCACATTCATACCTACTTGATTAAACCCAGCAGATTGGAGCAGTAAAGGGTTATTGGATTTTATTACTGCCTCCGTTCGTTTAAATGTTCCGCTTCATTACGGATCAGGCCGTTGGAAGCGTCAGCTTGAAGTCCTGAGGCTGTTTCGTTTGGTTCTGCTCGATCGTCTGGTTGGGCTTCTGTTACAGGTAGTCTGCGCTGATTATCCAGGCTGGAACTACGTCTGGGCTCGTACTCTCTGTACCTATTACTTCCCTGGCTCCCTTGGAAAGTCTCGTACTCGTAGTATCGGCTCCTTCTTTGAGGCTGGTACCTCCTGTGTCCACTGCCTTCTGCTCGGATGTAATTAACATTAGGTCGATATGCCCTGTAATTGTGGTTACCTCCACTTGGGTAATTTCGGTTATAATTACCATGATAATTATTATTATTAGAAAGGTTGGGGTTCCTCTGACCATTTTGAACATAGTTACTATTATGATTATAATAACCGTTGTTATTTTGGGGACGGCTATTATTATTATTATTATTGTTGTTGTTGTTGTTGTTACTATTATTTATGCGAGGAATATTACTATTATTATTATTGTTGTTAAAACGGGGCAAATTATTGTTATTTCTGGGGTTATAATTATACTCGGCATTATTCCGATTTGTGGGATTATAATTATTATTATTACCCACATTCTGCCGATTATTATTACTATTCAAATTATTGTTGTTATTCCTTGGTTCCGGCTTTTCATACCTCCTGCGACTTTGACGGTAATAGTCTTCGTGCTCGTACATCTCTAAAAGGTCGGTCATGGCTTGCACCGTTTTTATTTGACTGTTTCGTCTGGCTCTGATAATATCCTCCTCGTAGTGGTATGAGAGTTTGCTGACCAGGCATTCTTCTGGTATTCGGGGCTCTAGGTGTTTGGCCACGCACACCTTTCCTAAAAAGTACGCCGTTAAAGTTTGGTTTCCATATGGGTTGTACTTCCCATGGCATATCCCGTCTCTGGCGATATTTTGCGTTGATTCCGACCAATATTTGGCTTTGAATAGCCTTCTGAATTGTTGATAGTCGGTCACCTCGTCTCTTATTGCCATCCACCAATTGTCTGCTATTTCCTTGAACGATTCGTCCAGCACCTCTTTGTTCTCCCTCCAGCGATTACCTCTGTGTTTGGCAAAGTATTCCTCGATTCTTGCTAGGAATTCCATGGGTTTATTTTTATAAAACCTGAAGTTAATCCCTTCACGATTTTCACTGTTGGGACAACTGGTAATGGTTGTCGGTCGACTATGGAATAGGTCTATATCGGTCTGGTTCTGTCGTACCTGACTGTTGATACTGGTCACAGCCGCTTCTATGCCGTCACATTTTTCTGTGAATCGGTCCTGCACTCGCTCCCAGTCTTCTCGTGTTTCCTTTAGTTTTTCCTCCAACGTCTTCCTAGTCGTTTCTTCAATGGTGTTAACCTTCGTATTTATTTCTGTTCTGATACTCCGTACTTCTTGTTCGGTTTGACTCCATTTTTCGTCAGCTCTGGTAACCCTTTGTTCGATTACCGTTATTTCCTCTTCTACTTTCTTGCTGATTGTCTCATTGTTTTCAGCTATCTTCTGGCTCAATTCTTCCTTCAATATTTCCATCCTTCCGTCTAACCGGTTCATGTTTTCTTGGTTCGTCTCCTTCCATTCTTCTCTCAATTGCTGACTATTGCTTTCCATTTTTAGATTTGTTTCTTCCATCCTCCTGTTGGTTTCTTCCAGTTTTTGGCTTATCTGGGTTAATTCCTCTTTCGACTGTTTATTGTCAGTCTTTATTTCCTCCATTTTCTCCTCAATTTTTTGAATATTTTCTTCCATCTTCTCTTCTATCTTTTTACTGTTTGCTTCCATCTTCTCCTCCATCTTCCTGCTAGTATCTCCAATTTTATTGCCCAACTCTTCCTTCAATCGTTGGTTATCATTCTTCATTTCCTCCTCCATCTTCCTACTATTCTCCTCCATCTTCTTGCTGCTTTCTCTTAATTCCTCCTTCAATCGTTGGTTGTCGTTCTTCATTTCCTTACTATTTTCTTCCATCTTCTCCTCTATCTTCTTACTGTTTTCTCTTAATTCCTCCTTCGTTGTTTTAAATTCTCGGAGTAACATCTCCATCATTTGATCAAATTTTGTATCTTCCTTTGCGGTGGATTTCTCCGGCTGTTCCTTCTGTGGTGCAGGCTTATTTGGTTCTGCTGGCGGTAACATTAACTCCACATCTTCCACTGGTGTCGCTTCTTTATCCTCCATGTTTATCTCCTGCTCGGCCTCCATAGCCCTTTTTCTTGATGTAGCTCTCCTGTGCATCTCGCTCCCTCTTCCGACCTGTTGACCGTTGCCAAGCTAAAAATAGGAAATTGGACAATCGTCCTTATTTTACAACACTATTATCTCCTATTTAAAGCCCCTTAAGTTGGACGCCAATTTGTAATATAAATAAAAATATTACAAATAAAAATAAAAATAAAAATTATGAACGTTTTAATAAGCTCCACGTTGGAAACGCCAATTTGTAATATTAATGAAAATATTACAAATATAAAAATAAAATTTGAATTGGATTGATATATATAGAGATATATTGTGTGTGTATCTTTGGTGATAACAAGGGTATTGTGCTCTTCCTTTAGCCCCACTAGTTGGGCTAGTCAATTTGTAATATTACAAATAAATATTACAATTATAAATAAAAATTGAAATTAAAAATAATTGAACTGATATGTGTTGATATTTGTTGATACGTATTGATATTTTGTTTATCACTGGGTCAGTCTGACTCCTTAAAGTCTCATTGGTTAGGCTAGTCAAATAGTAATATAATTTCAAGTATAATAATAAACAAAATATAAAGATATTGATGATAAAAATATGTTCTAACTAAGTGTGTTGGATTGATAAATAACAAATATATCAAACTTTAAAAATTTTGCAAATATTTTTTCTTGTGCTTGTATCGAATTTGACTGAATAATTTAATTTAATTAATTGATAATTAATTAATTATTTGAGTTTGTAATTTCCTCCTATATCTATTCTCTCAATGTGAATTATGTTTTTGCTTAATAAAAAATAATAACATTAATAGTAGAAATAAAAACAATGCTGGTAACTGAATACTGATTTGCGTTTATTCATTCAAAATTGTGCGCCAGTCAAACTGCGCATGTCCCAGGCACTGGCTAATATTCGCCACAGTCGGCAGTGAGACAGATTAACAAATATATTTTTTACAAGTTAAATTTATGGTTCTTTTAACGAGTCGAAATGGTCAGAGGGCAAGGAACAAGATACATTTAACAGGTATTCTTAAACTAAATGTTAACATCTGAAATAGAACAGAATTATTATTACAATTGTCAATTAGAAAGAAATTATTTAAAATTCGAACCAAGTCGAAGAAATGACGTCACTCTGCTCCAGTCAGCACTGGTCCGTTGTCTTTATAGAAATTCAGCAATGGCCGCCGTCTGCTTGGTTTCAATCTGCTATGACGCCGTTGGAATTGAAGATCCTCTCCCACAGAAATAAAACGATGTTCCCTTTTTCTGCGAAGTGGTGTTGGTCCAAAATATCGTGTTGAATGTCCCCTCGTCGTCTGCGATGTCGAATTCTGGATGGATCTCTTGTGTAGTGTAGTGTTCAAATATGCGTGTTGGTTTTGTGAATTCGTTCCAAAATTGTTCAAAATGGCTGTCGATTTCTGGCGTTAAGTTTTATGGTGTTATTCTGTGTTTTTGGAAACTTGTGAAGTGTTAGACATAGATAGATAATATTATTTCACTTGTTAGTTCATCTCCGTTACACGCCACATAACCACACTTGGTTTTAATATAAATTATTTGGTTTTCAAAACTCCACTAATACATTTTTCAACTGTTCAGCTTTGCGATTAACAATAGACTAAACGACGCAACGTCGTCGTTTTAGGGCAATTTGTGGTATGTCTTTTTCCTCTTCGTATTGTTTAATTATAAAATATCTGTCTAAGACTTGTTTCACTATCTAACTATACATAACAAGTTTTCTTATTTTTTACTGTATTTCCAATATTTCTTAATTTTACATGAATCTAACTATTCAGTAATATTGATTATTTAATTTTACATCTTTTGATATATAGCTGGGTTTGTTTCAAACTCATTTAAGCCCAAAAATTACAATTTTGCATAATAATTGCATGTCCCATATTTTGTACAAATTCAGTGTTTTAAAGGTTTTTATTTGTTTTTTCGGTATAATATTTCCATGGAATACACCTAACAACTCCGTAATTACTTTGCTGTTAGTAATTTGGTTATTAAAACATTTCAATATTGATTAATTTGCTGTTTAGTCTGATTTGATTACTATCATAAGCCTATTTTTGACTGTTTCCAAAAGAAGTTAGTTTTCTTTCTTTTGTCATTCTATTTGCTATTAACTGTATCTGTATTAATTATATTTTCAATTCCTGTATTGTATGTATTGAATTCTATTCCTATTACATAGATTAATTCTTTGATAGATAGTTTTTTTGGTTTATAGGCCATTCTGTGTTTACAAACATAGTGTCTTGGTGGGTCTGTTTGTACATTATACATGGTTTACTGATTTGAATAAAACTATTACATTTTTATGCCCTACTTGCCTCTCTGACTTACACAATGGAAAATTAAATGACATGATTTTAATTACAATAGAATATCTTGTATCTACTAAACTTTCTTTATACTAATAACATCATTGAACCATAACATGAACATCTTATGCCTAATTTTAACAAAAACATCTTATTATCAACTATTTTCCATATATCACCTAATCTTAACAAAAACATCTTATTCCTATTATTTTTTCCTGTATCATCAAATGATAACAACATAGCTTATCCTAGACATAATTTAATTAGAAAACATAAAAAACTCCTATTACTAGTAACACTGTCAGTCACTAACTGTCTTGTGTATGTATTATTCTTATGAAAACACTTTAACAGTGATAATAAACCTCGTGTATCTATTTACACCTTACATCTAAAATATTATTTAATTAATAATAAATAATAAACATCTTAATATTAGGCATACCTTCAGTTATGAACTGTCCTTTGGTATTTTTGTCCTCACCATTTATTTAGTTATAATTAAAGAAAACATTTTATATGTAATAGTCCTTATATCTAATTTAAAACTCTTATTACTAGTAATGTTGTCAGTCCTTAGACCGTCTTTCATTTCAATGGTTTTATTATTATTATTCTACACTCATGGTAGTCTTTTTATAATACTTAAACCTCATTGAAGATTTTTTCATAGATTTTTTAACTATGTTTCTCACTGTACACTCTGTAGTTCCTTAATTTTGTTATCTCACTTCACTTTATTGTATTCTACACTCTGGTAGTCTTTTTAGTGAGTTCTACTCTATGGTAGTCTCTTTTGACATATTTTTTGACATGTTACACTTACAACTAATATACAATTTGTTTTTATAGTATTGTATCTTGTAACTTGTTTGGGGTTTACCTATATCGGTTTCAATTTTGTCTCATGGTATTTAATATATGATTAACATTTTGTTTTGGCATATCTCTTCCTGTTTCTGGTCTCTGTTGGAATCTTGATATGTTTCGTCCCTTCTTCAAATATCACATTAGTAGTTTCCTTATTAAAATGGTTTCATGACAGATTATTTCCTTTTTTATGGTCCTTCCCTTTTTGTACTGCTTCCCCAATCTACTGGGTATACTGCTGGTTTAACTGGTTTTTTCATAGTAGGTTATTTTAATTAATGGTTTTCTTTATTATCTTCCATTTTTATTAACATTTTATAGACTTAATTATACAGTTTCTAGGGTAATCCTTAAACAATTTACTCCTCTCACTCACTATGGAACTTTCTTTTTTATTCATGTAACATTAATTCAAATGTTTAGTGTGATAATTTTGTTATGTTACAATGTGCATGTGTGTGTAATGCAAAAGAAATGAAACAAAAAGAACTATAAAATACTAAAGGATAGACCAAAACAATGAAATAATTTGGTGGACATAAGGATGAATTTTAAGAATGAATATGTATTTCACCATGTATAGCACAAAAATGTTGACAGCAGAACACATTTAGGAGGTGTAATGACAGAGATGTGTCATTACCACTTAGTGAGCTTTGTGAGGGGTTCCCAGCTGTCAGTAGAATAATAGTACCTCACTGTAAAGAAAGCGTTGAAAGATTCAGAACATGCGAGAGGTTATATTTATAATCCTGCTACTTACACAGTGCGTGCAAAGTATCACGTAAGTCACACAAGTTGTCTATTATAACAGCATAACAATTTCATTTACTACAATAATAGGGCATAGCAATAATACACTTGTCCTTCCCTAATCAAAATTCTGGCTTGGGAATAAGCTCCAGACTTGTGAACCCCTATAAAATAGTCATCTGATAAGCCTAAGCACACTTTCTCAGAATTCAGTCTCTGCAATCAATCTTTTAACTACATGGGTGTCAAGAATGAGTATTATTTTGACATGATAATGTCTTATGGCTGGGGGTCATTTGAAAATTTCTGTAACGCATCACGCTGCATGACGTCATCATTTACCAGCCAGGAATCGTTAACTAAAACCGCGACCGCTAACGTGCTAACGTCCGTCGCAGATTAAAGACCTAACAAGCAAACAACACTGCATAGCTGTAGATACGTATGTAACCAATCAGTCAGTCAGTAACCATAATAATGTTGCGTTTAGCTGGCGGCTGAAAGACATTATCATGCTCTTAAGCTTTTACCATTTGGTAAACGGTACTTTACTTTTTTTATCAGAACATGTCACAAGGAAAGTTTAAAATATTCTTACCCTGTTTTGAATTTAACCTCAAAAGTAATAAAAGTTGGCAGAAACAGATCATCATTTCTCTTTTGTCATCATTTCTCCCTTGGTTTTTATGAATCTCTTTTTTACTTTAATAAGGAACACAGTATTATATCTAGCAAGAATACTGTTTCATGAGAAAAAGCAGAATCAAGTTACAAAACATGTTAATCATAACTTACCGAACAGGTTTTTCCACTCTTATTAAATATTCTGTGTCATCGTTAAAGTCACCCGATGTTGCATCACCAAATGTAGATACCTGTAACAAGTTATTCAATGAATATGTAACTGCATCATAAATAAGTTCCTATTTTAGTCCTCTCATGCATAAAAAGATGCAGTTTTATTCTACAAAGTTATTGTACAAAAGAAAGACAAAATTTATGAAAAATGAAGTCATATGTTCCATGAAGAAAACATGTACATTTCTTCATACCACACACAATAAATGCATTTTGTTGTACAGTGGATTATAATGAGTTTGGTTAATTATTTGAGGTAAAGCATAAGTAACACTTTTTAACCATCAAGCCTACATTTGAAACATAATGTTTTGTTCACTTGTAACTGTTCTGTCTTAATAACAATTCTTGTATCAAGCATATCTCATAATTCTTCCTACAGTTTCAAAAAATAAAATAGATCACAGCACTCAATTATAATTCACAATTTGGTTAAAATAGTTATAGAAATGTATGGTTGTTCACTAAGATTTTATATTATATGTTATTAGTAGAAAACACTGAAGTATATCAAGAAAAATTAAATTTTGTGCATACAAAGTGTATAGTTTACACTTTGAGAACATTTTTGAAAATTCAGCTAAAACTGTGAATGAAATGGTCTTTACATTCAACTAACCTAACATGAGTTAGTTTATCAATGAGTTTGTTAAAAAGTATAAAAAGAAATATGAGAATTATCATGCTACAAAAATGAGGAAACTGGTAACACTCATAAAGAATGTTAAACACACTTGTATGTGCCTTTTTATTTTACACAGACTGGATCACAGGGTCATAAACCAGCAGTTCTCAAACACTCTACTTGTGTACCCCTTTCAACAACTTTATAAAGAACTGTGACCTTCATACATTTTAAATTGATACTGAATGCCTGCCTTTTGTTTTGTATTACAAATTGTAAACTGACATATGTATTCAGTATAGTGTGATACTTGTTCTTTAAAAAATCATAAAAGCTTGAAATATCAGTTTCACATATATGTGCAAAATGAATGAGCACTTTCATACTTTTATGATGTTGGCTTTCTGAACACCAGCTGAAACCTTTGGGCAAAGCATTATTGTTTTAGACCACTACTAGCAAATACTTCAAAATCCCTGAACACTACAGGCAGATTTTCTAGTTCATATAAAGCATTTACAGCTATTCTCAATTGCAAGTCAGTAAACAGGATACAAAATATTTCAAAATAGTTCAATAGCATTTATTCACAATGTGCATAAGACTGTCCCTCTATATACAAATTAATCTAATGGAAATACTGTTAACGTTATTCATGAGTTCAGTGCAGTTAAAAACTGTAAACTTATGTAATTTTTAATTATAAAGAAAATTAATTTCTTTTGTAAATATTAAAACACAAACAACAAGTTACACATTTCTTAGAACCTGTCATATAATATATAACCCATTCCTTCTGTGGCTATAATGTTATTTCTTTATTTATAAAATATTAACACATTTGTGCCAGAAAAGTATGACACCATGTTCTTTGTGTTTTAATAATAATAACTAGAAAAAGTAATTATGTTTAGAATGATTATATAACAGAAACATGTCACTTTAAACAGAGTACTAGCTCATCAAGTTACATCTTTGCCTGATGTTAATTTTTTGAAAAAAAAAAATCAGGCAAAACTGATAGCATGCATGACTACTCACTTGTTATTCTGAATAACAATAGTTTATTACATTTCCTAGTACCACAAAATTGGCTACTCATAACTGTCAAGTCTTAACTATGGCAAGTATAAGATTCATATATACATTAGACTGTTTGATTGAGAGCTTTTTTATTGCCATCTGAATTAACAAAACTGATCCCAATACAACTGAAGTGCATGTAATGTAACTGATAACTAAATCTCAAACACCTTCTCCTGTCTTTAGTTAAACATCAATTACATTCGAGAGCTAAATAATTGTATGAACTTTGTGAACTGACTGCTCATAAATACAGAATTAACAATTATCCTAATTATTGTCAAAAGTTGGTATATTATTTCTGACTTATGAAGTGAAGAGCTTCTATACTACTTACCATGCTAGACTCGCTCGCACTTCTTGTACCCAGTTCTCCTGTGAGATCAGTACAAAACAATCGATGAAGAGCAGGAGAAGCGGCTGCAAGTATGAACCTATGCGCTGAAAATCCTACCGAGCCTGCCACAAATATTACATCGGTATGTGATTGTGTGTGGAAGAGCCAATGTAAACTCTCTTCATATGTTGATGCAGACACTACGATTTCTGGAGGCCTCGGCTTTGGCGGACAATATGGTGCCTAAATTCAAGTTAGTACAAAGCGTTTTAAAAAAGAATATAATTTTAGTATATAATTTTTCTTCAACAGAATTTCAGTTTCATTCATTTACACAGTTCAATATCATAAAGAAAAGATGAATAGTCCAATTTTGTATGTTCAAAAACAGACAATTTAATATTTGTAAAAATAAAATTCTCTATTCTTTAAACTTAACGAATACTATCTGAAGTATAATGATAATATTACCTGCAGCAAAGGGCGCTGAACCTTCTTCAGATTTGTCATCCAGAAACGTTGTTGCCTTCTAGCAATAAGTGCAGCTCTGATTGCATTTTCAAACACTTCATTGACTCCATAGTAAGTAAGCACACTTGTTTCATAGTAGTATACACCCAGTTCCCGAGCAATACTTCTAGCCTGATCAGGCATTACAAGATCGCTCTTACGTATTGCTCTGTAATTTTATGTAAATTGTAACGTTCTTATGTTAAGCCAGAAGCATAAAAAACAGTGTTTATATTCTTTAGATTATATTCTTATTTACTTTTTTTTTAGTACAAATGTCAACAATAGATAAAATGTTCAAGTATATTTCAAAAACAGCACATTTTTTAATTAAAGTTAAAATTACATTAATTTGTTCTCTACATTGTTATTATGATAGTTGTTATCTGTTGGCCCTTACATATTGCAATTACTTTAATGCAACTAAAAGTTTTGGCATTTTAAAAATACAAAATCATTAAATATGTACTGGTCTGGCGACTATCAATATTGACATGTTAAGACAGACACAGTTCTTTTTCCTTCTTTAGAAGCACGAATTGTACACCAATGTATATAATAAGAGTTTGTTTATATCCTCGAGTTATTCCATAACAAAAGAATTTCATAACAACTTTTGATACACCAGTTCCTACTGATGGTTTCCTAACTGTCATCGTGTAACACTAATGGGGATAGTGGGTAATACAAGTGACAAAAAATGTTTAGCTGTTTGACTGTCATGGAGTTGAAGCTATAGGGTACTGAGTTGTGTCTATTGATCCAGATCTTCTATTGCACAGATGGCTAGACTAACTGGTGTGTTGTTTAAACTATAACAAGCTCACTTGTAGACAATGTATAAAGCTGATTTATGAAATTACAAAATGAGATAAGGTAAACACTGGAAGTGGCAATGTTACAGAATTATAAACTGTTGTCACAGCTCGTTACTGGAATAATTTGGAGTTAAAAAGATACTCTGCTTGAAAGAAACATCAATTCATCTCTGCATTTTTTGGTTATGACTCTTGATAAAACATGTAACTCATGCAAACTCAACATCGGTGATTACATTTTCCAATGATAAACATGACATATGCCTATGGTTAACAAATCAGAGTGGACAATGAACTCATAGTTGTAAAACTGCTATGAAAAAACATCGACTACAAGCTGGAAATCAAAAGTTTGTCATTGGTACAGTCTTATCTTGCTGGTCCCACACCAAATACATTTTCACTACTTACTGATGTTCTAAATATATGAATTGTGCTTTTTAATGTTTTATTTTATAGTTGTTGTGCCCTTTCAGTTATACACAGCTATTAGGAATACAAGTTTTAGAAGAAAATTCCCTTTAAACAATTTTAAAATTTTCTTCAACACATTTTAAAACTCTAGACTCAATGTTAGTACTTATACAGTATTGATACTTATGATTTAAAACAAAAGGAATCTCTTAACATTTACAAACAGAGATACATTTCATGGAGTTACTCAGTAACTAGCAAAATTATCATTTGGGTAGACCTAGAATAATTGCAAACTTAGACTAGAGCTTTGATACTTAGTTACTTATATACCTTGATACTCACTTTGATAATCAGTAAAGTTATTATAACTTATACACTTAATAAGCTATAACTTGCTGAAAAACAGGATTATAATTTTTTGCGTGTGACTGAGTAAGCGTACCTAAGAAACGGGCTGCGATCTCTAAAGTAACTGAGGTAAGCTTCATCACGGTACATGTATCTCAGATCATTTTTGCAACCAACAAGAAGTACCGGTGTTTGAGGACAAAATCTTCTTATTTCTGGGTACCACATGGCTTTGCAGTTCCGCAGAGAATTGTGAGACGTTAGTGAGAAACATAACAGCACCACGTCTGACCTGCAATGGCACAATTTTTTATCAATTACTTTAAAAATTATTGTAAAAATTCAAAATAATTTTATACCATGCACTTTTAAGTATATAAAATATGAAAATAGGTATAAAAAAAAACAAAATGTATAGGTATATAGCCTACACTTATACATATAAGTATAAATATAGGTATGTATAGGTATATACATATTGTTACGACAGTCTACTTGATCGTCATAGGTACTGTGGAAAACAAAATACAAGATACCAATTAAGTTACTAATCACCAGCTTTAATTTTCACAGTTAAACAGTTCGTAATTAACAACACAGTCTCTTACAACAAATCAAATAAAAATTGTTCACATGCAATAAAATGTCAGCTAATATTAAAACACAACTGTATTACAATATACCACCCGATTATAAAACACAACACTAATAACCACTTGAACGCACACAGTAATCTCGCCCGATAATAACTAAAAACTAAGCAGCAGGTACTGTCTGGCTGCAACTGGATGATTGAAGCTGCTCTCCCCCACCACGCGGCCGCTTGTAAGCGAGGTAGGGTGAAATATGTGTACTAGCCGTTTGGTTTACCCCCACTTAGCCTACCGTAGTACCCGGCCATGCTTCTCCCACCTTACACAATGCTCGATCATAGAATCATGGCCAGACAGTATTCCATAATGCGTCCTTAACAAGCCATCAAAAATTCTAGAGGACACTTCAGCGCGACCTTTGCAGAAACACGCACCGCTGGGCTAATTGAGATCCTTCCAGAATACACGAGACGTGCCGCATTACGTAATACTGCCTCACATGTCAAGTGTCACGTATGCATTACAGCTGCAGGATCGTTCTCCAATGTACCAAAACGTTCCGTAAAGACATAACACTTTTTTTGCATTACATAACAATATATACATTATGTATAGGTGTATATAATGTGTAACAAAATGTGTCATTACTGTTCACCCTAAAAATGTTCAGATATCAATAGTTTCAACCGATCTTACATGAAAAGGACTCAGTACAGTGGATTCCAGTGCACTTAATGGATGGCCTTGTTTCTTGTTTACTTGATTTTCATATACCTGCACAACTTAATATAACTTTCTTCTTTCTAATGCTAGACTTCAGTTATTAAAAACTTTACCCACAGCCCTGTTATATTTTCCCTGAATCTGGAGTCATGGAGTAACTATAACTTGTCACCTCCTGAAGAAAAGGTTCTACAACTATATTACTATTGATGGCAATTAACATGATATATACACTCTCAAGAGCGCACCAACGAAGGAGCAGGGGTACCACAAACCCCCCTAAATTTGAGAAATATTATTATTATTCACTCTTGGATTTCATTGTCCATGATGTGTCCGTTACTTAACTAAATATAATTATTTCACTACTGACTCTGAACACAAAGTTTTTTTAATGGGTAAAAACGTAAAAGTTTTACCTTATAGCCTGAACCGGTTTTCACTTTTAAAAAGCTTCTTCAGAGGCTCTGCTTCATGACCGTGTAACTCTGCTATAAATTGTGCTAACTCTATGGGAAACCACAAAATACCCCTTCTGTTGAAAAACCCAGGGCTCTCAAAAATGTGAAAAAACTTCCCCTCTTTTACAAGAATCAACAAACGGCTGGATGACTGCTGCTCTGTTTACCGAATACCACAATGAAGTTTTCATACCAGAAGTAAAAAAACATCGAAAGACCTTAGGAAAAGAAGGCAGTAAGGTGTCGTTAATCATTGATAACAACAGAGCCTCTGAAGAAGCTTTTTAAAAGCAAAAACCGGTTCAGGCTATAAGGTAAAACTTTTACGTTTTTACCCATAAAAAACTTTGTGTTCTGAGTCGGTAGTGAAATAATTATATTTATTATTTACGTTATTTTTTCTTCATCATCTTCTTCAACAAGAATTACACCAAAAATGGTTCCAGTTCGAAGCAGACTAGAGATGGTCACTCCAAAGCTTTTTCAGACATCCCACAACTCTCCATCCTTTCGGCTTATAGTTCAATACCTGTTTGGGGAAGCAGCAGTCATCCATTCGGTTAAGAAGTTCCAACCATTTTATGCGATATTGAGTAAATTGAATTGTTGAGTATACTCATAATATTAAGTTTCTACCATATGTACATATCCTGCCATGTACCTGAGAAATCTCATTTCACCACTTGCATATGACGGGCCTAGAATTTCATTAAAGTCAGATTCTCAGTCCCATAGAGAAGCATAATGAGGGCCATAACCTCGTAAAACTTCAGGCGTGTTTCTTTACTCATTGATTTTAGAGTTCTTCTGATGGCCCCACTTATGGCTGTCTGATGGTTGAACTTATATATAGCTTCTTCAGCAGATCATTGTTTTTTAACGTAAAACAAATTATAGCCCAGATGTTCAGAATTACTGACCTGTTTCATCTACAATAAGTTTTGCTCTTATGGTATCAGCTCTGTGAAAAGCCATCCCCTAGGTCTTCAATATGATCTGTAATCTGAAATCCTTGCAGATTCGACTCAACAGTGTACAACCATCTGCAAGCAACTCTCCAAGTTCGACAGGATAGCCTGGTCATCAGCAAACACCAACATGTCTACTTCAGAGTTACCAATCATAAAATGTTCCGGAATGTTTTCCACATAAAGACTTTGTATAGCCAAATGAGGTGTTGCAGGATCCCTTTCCTTGCCATTATTTTCTTTTTCTTTTGCCATTATTTTCTTTTATTCTTTTATTTAATATTCATACCAGTGAAAATAAGTCATGGGCCAGAAGAAGGAAGGTATATAATATTTTCTAAATAACTACAGTACATTTCTCCTATAACTATAGGAGTACATTATTCCTATTACACCACATTCTTCAGAATAAAATTTAGAACAAAAGTATACACAAATCATATTGTTTCAAATATACATTTTTTTTATACTATGCTTCCTTATACAAAAGTGGTCAGTAATCAGCAGAGACACCTACTATTTGTTAAAGTGGGTCTACGTTATAACTTAGTGTTGTCACAGTATGAATGATAAACTGCGCAAGTATGAATGTAACAGGCTGTGGCTGGAACAACATTGCCTATTTCAATAGGCAATAAATCTCTACACTGATCCATTGTGATAGTGTACTGTTGCATGTAAAATGTTCAAAGTTAAAACCAAAACTATATTTTTTTATCAGAAGCAATGGACTACTGACAATAACAATTATATGCAGATTGCTTGCAACTATTTTTCTTTCATTAACTGAGAGAAAAAAAGGTCAGTAATGAAAATATAAATAATGGGGAGAAGATAAAACGTTCTGCACCGAATAAACCTAAATCAGGACCTTTGTTATCATCAATGGGAGCTGCTGCAGTAGCACTTAAAAGAGGGAAATGAACAGGAAAACTTTCACATGATAATCACACCCATAAAAATAGAAGATTCAAAATACTGTTGGCAACCTTCATCAAGATACAACTTTGCTGAGGATGGCAGCATCTGAAAATAAAATTCCAATACAACTGGTCTGAAAAGTACTCTCTGTGGCTGGCATGTTCTAAGAACTTGAAAGGAGCTCTGTGTTTATACTGTGTGATGTTCATTCTAACAGGAGGCCCATGGTTCCTGTGCTATAACACTGTTTACTCAATAAAAACCCACACATGGATATTATAAAAATCATGTTGGTGACACTTGCCAGCAACTAAAGCAGCAAAACCCTTTATAGATGAAATATCTGTAAGTGTTCAGTTGGTCTCTCCATAGCAGATGTTAATAGCAGAAAAACAAAAAGTTGTGACATCAATCATCTGGATTATAAATCTTCTGTGGAGTTTATGATTCACCCTTAACAGGCAAAGAGAAACACAAATAATTGAGATTCAAATGTTGTTTCAAATGTGAAATAGTAGTGACAACTCTGAGTTCAAGTAACATACAGACAGAAAATGCTACATAAATGTCTCCACACATACAAATCAAACTAATTAATTTGAGCGGTAATGTACTGGAAGATGTACTCAGAGATATTACACAACTTTTATGCATGCCTATTCTATACTGGTAGATTAGACACCTGATATATCTGGAAAGAAACAGTTACCTGTAGGAGTAAACTTTTTGGTAAAGAAAAATTGATGGTATGTGGACAGTTTTTCAGATTCAAAGAATAAAAAGCTATGGATTGAAAGATTAGCATATTTAATTAATAAAGTTGTGTTACTTGTTATAAGCATGATGAGCTGTGAAGTTTGAAAACGCTAATCGAAACATTTGTTTCTATGGTGGTGTGGAACAGTGTTATTTCCGTTTGAAAGAATAGCAGTTACAAATAAACACATTTACAAAAAGAGAGAATGAAATCTGCAATAATATGTCAGACAAGGGTACACAATGACTGTGCAACTGTGGCAGGAAATGATGGTAATGTGAAAAAATAATAAGAGAAAAATACAGAAAATCTCTAGTAGTAAGGTCTGAATTATCTGTTAACAGATTGACTGTCATCATGGTTGGTATAGGATGACAAAAAATTAATGAAGATTCAGTGTCAATCAATAGTCACTATCCAACTACGCAACACAGTTATCATTTTATTATGATTTTACATTCAAATTGTGTTTTAATTAAAATAAAATGTAGCTGAACTTATTACGAGGATTAATTGCTACTTACCTGCCGTAAGCAAATCTTCTGTCCTTTTCGTGGTCTCCAAAAGTATCCCACAGTCTCAGTGATACGTTTACACCGTCCACTACTTCCCATGACCTTTCCAGTACCTGTAACAGACACATACATTGTATAATCGTATGGTACATACTGTACAAACTACTTTAGTTATCCAAATACAGAGCAGTATTACACATAGTGAAGAACTTTTCTAATACAGAATTACTTTTTGTTTATTGTTAGCACATTATGGAGTAAACACAACATCAAAAACTGGTTCAGATATGTAGATTGTGTATGCACACATTAAAATAAACCAGCAGAGACAAAATGTGTACAGAAAGAATTAAACAAAATTCATTTAGATCTAATTTTTCTGGCAAAATTGAAAAATAAAGACCATATAAATTGTTTTTATCTTATTACACATAAAAATAATTGAGTGAAAATACATAGAAATTTAAGGAAAATCAATAACAACAGGCAAATTGATAAATACAACCTCCAACCATCCATAATCACATAAAAATGCAGCTTTTAACAGCTTAACTTATAGACTGAATACAATACCAACGAACAAAAAAGTTATGATAAAGACATGAATATAATAAAATTTATAGAAAGGTACGTTTGAAACAGCAACAAGATCTATAAAAATATTTAACAAATTCAAAAACACACAACAGAAGGAAGGTAATAACAACACACATACCAAATGGAACACTTTCAGATACATAAGAAAAGAATGTACTGACTAAAAGTATATTTAAAAACAAAAACATGCTCAAGGAAAAACCTTAAAATTCCTAATGAAAACTTACAATATATTACAGTATAAAGACAGTACGATTTAGAAATCAGAACGTAAAATTTGTAACAAAATTTATTTATAACAAACTTCGTGTTTGGTAGGGTTAATAACTGACATCTGACATGTCATTAATTTTAATGTACATTGCACACAACAGAGTATACGGACACATTTTCATTTAGGACAATACAGTAGACCATATGTTACCATATGGACAGCCAACTATAAAAAAAAAACTCTTTCCTCCTTTTGGCTTTCATTTTTTACTTCCTTTTGTACATTCTAATTGAGTTCAAGTAGTATTCAGGAGAAAACTAGAAGTCATTCCCATGAACTTGTTGTACTACCTTAAAAGAGACTAACTTTGGCTAATTAGTTTGAAATTACCAAAAGACCTTTTTCCAGGGCTTGTGATCTCAGGGCCTGCAGGCACTCATTGATAAACAAAATGTCTTGATATTCCAGCCCCTAAATTTTTCCTTTTGAAATATCTTAATGCAATAGTTTGTAACTATAATTATATTGACAAATACACAAAATTACTACTTACCCCAAATCTGTCAAACTGACTTATAACTTACCTTATAAAAACCAGAAGATCCCAAATTGTACAAGGTCGCCACCACAATTGGAAAAAGGGAATGTGGAAACCTTTTTACACTACTCCCATTAAAACAACTGAGTT
The DNA here is from genome assembly GCA_034769895.1 of Magicicada septendecula. Classification (NCBI taxonomy): domain Eukaryota; kingdom Metazoa; phylum Arthropoda; class Insecta; order Hemiptera; family Cicadidae; genus Magicicada; species Magicicada septendecula. The sequence continues at coordinate 395,557,084 of CM068373.1, read as the reverse complement.
AATTTATCTCCCTTCATTCAGAAACTCACAGGTTCGTTTAGGCGGGTTTTTTGGCACAGAAAACAGGGTATGGTAATTAGGCATAATAACTACTCTAACACATGGTTGTGCTAACAACAAATCTTATTTATGATCAGCGTTTAAATTCTTTCTCTTTTTATAACTTTCTTTTTATACTTTACTATAAACAATTATAAAGCATAAAATTTCATAAGCTAATTCTTATCTACAAATCATTATCTACAAACCAGTACTTTCCCTTTTTCTTTCACACACTCTCTCACTCTCTATACATATCTTTTTCACCCCCATTTACTGAGCTCTTTATTATTATTGTGTTACTTCACTTCTGGCCAAAATATTTGCTTTTACACTGTACTTAGCTGTACTTTGTATCCAAATGTTGCGCACTATTACGATGCAAGTCCCCTTCTCACTTCACTATCACATAACTCGTTTTAAAGACTGTTGATACTTTTGTACCACCGTTTACTATTGCATTACGTTCCAATTCACTCTTTGGTAGGCATACTTTAACATTTTCGGCCTACTAAAACGCCAGAGGCTAATACGATTAGCTTACATCTGTTCCGTCTGAAGGTGTTCTGCCGACTGGGGCAAGTTGGGCTCACAGTTGTATACTATACAAGCCCTTTGCGCATTGACCACGTGGCCCCACCGGATATCCCCCCATTTCCTGCCATCACGTATCGAAGATTCCAGTTGTTTCTGGTACCCGGAAATGCGTTGTAACATTAAAAACACGTGGTGTTCTCATGATCCAAGCGTGACATGGGGGGTAATTAAGCCCATACCTCACCTTATACAGTAATGTCTGTTCGACTTGGGACATGAGTCATACACTTCGTTATAACTTCCAATACATCCCTAACAATGGATTTCATAAAATTATTCCATAAAATGGTTATGCCCCTTTTGTCCCGTTACAAGTTTACTCTACAAATCACAGAATATCCAGGTGCTGAAGAAAGGCCGCATTACTGATGTAAGTGAAATAAATACTAATTTACTGTAGGATGCAATGGACAATTAAATAACTAGGCTGAATAAATGTGTTCCTGCCATAGCAGTCACTTAAAAGACGATGTTTCCTAGGAATGTAACTTGTGTAATAAACTTTAAATAAAAAGCACTACGTTACTGAAAAAATTGTTTTAAATGTTAAATGTTTTATCGTATCTCATTAAACAAGCTTCTGATGCAAAAGATATGAGTGAGCTTTCACAAAAGTTATATAAGGAAGTTCCGAGCTTAACGGTGTTTGTTATGAATCTTTGGGACATTTGTACCACCCTACTATCGGACCCAACTCTGACAATGATGACCACTTGAGTTGATATAACATCAGGCAGTAGTGAAGAGATCATTTTTATAAACATACCATGACTGACAAGCTCAAAAGTTTTAACAAGTAACATCTAAAGCTGGCATGTTCAAAGAATGACACAAAAAATTGGCAGATCTTAGATTGGGTATTCACAGAATGTAAAAACAGAGGGATACAAAACATAGGTCAAAAGAATTCAGAGAGTCATGTTGGAGAGAGGTTTACAACCAGGAGATTGGCACAATAAAAACCTTTACAGAGAAGAACAGATTGGAGTGGAGACTGGAACCTGGAAGACAAGATGCTATGAAGCCAGAACGAGTGCATGGAATATCTAAAGCTGCCAACTTGTCCAAGTGTCTTGATGTTTATTAATGCATAATTTCTTATTGGGCATACTCCTGAAAAAGCTAGTCTGTTTTTTCCTACAGATGTCTTCATATCATATTTTTCTTCACAATTATATCTTAGTAAAACCTGTGCCAACAAGTCCTACCTCTCCATCACACAGGTACCGTGATCTCTGTGTACATGGTACACATTGGATGTGTATTATACAGCTGATGAAAAAGGAAGTGGGGAATTTCTAGTGCCTTTTAAAGGATTGGAGTGTTTTCAGCTAAGGGTATAAAATCCCAAAGAAAGCCCACTCTTCCGGTATAAAGGTTGAGAAGATGGTTAGTAACCATCCATCCATTGCAAATTTCCTATAGGTACTGCCGTCTCTCATATCTGCACACAAGAAGTTTCTGTTGTACCAATCAGCATGTTGCAAGTCTCTTTTCTCTGTCTCCTACACTACGTCTTTTCTTCATTATCTCCTGGGCCTAACCCGTTTCTGTTGTCTTGGTGAAACCCAGTACAGCATCTCTTTAAACCCATGATTATCAGGCATTCTTTCCACATAGCAATGGAAACATTGTGTATTTATGGTGTCTAAAATTGTCTTGTCAGCATGAAGTTGCCTCCTAGTATTCTCACTCCTTAAGCACTGTAGCCTTGATACCCCACACAACCTTTTTCAGAAGTCCATTTCCACTGTTTGAATCTTTGTGAGTTTCATGGATTTATCTCCTACGTTTCAGAGCAACAGGTGACTATGCTTTTATAACCAATACTAGTTTAATATTACATACCTGCAACACCAAATTCTTACGTGTACAGTAGAAATTACTAAGTATCCTTTTGGGTAAACAAGAAGAAGCATGGTTATAAATGACAGCATTAAGGAATCGATGTAGATGGTACTATTCTGGAGCATGTCAGTAATTTTGAATACATGGGGTATATTAAGTCTTACATTCCAAACAATGGCATGGTGAAGAAGCTACGTAAGTTCAACCATACATGTGGGACTGGAGAACTCTATAATCAACAAGTAAAGAAACACTTACGAAGTTCTACAAGTGATGGCCTTACCCACACTTCTCTATGGTCTGAGAATTGGACTTTAATGAAATCACAGGCCAGTTGTATTCAAGTGGCCAAAATCAGATTTCTCAGACAGGGGACACTCTAAAAGAAATGTAGATGTATGGCAGGAACTGAATATTATAAGTATATTCAACAGAATTGCCTCACATTGGTTAAAATGGTTGGAACATCTTAACCAAATGGATGACTGCCATATTCCCAAAGAACTATTGAATTATAAGCTGAAAGGACAGAGAGGTGTGGAACATCTGAAGAAGCAATGGAGTGACCAGCTCTAGCCTATCTACTTGGAACCAGAACAAACCATTTTTGGTTTAATCAATGTTGAAGATAACGATGAAAGAACCAGTGGGAATGGGTCAACTGGATGCAGTGGTAATTGGTTTTGGCATCTGGTGATGTCATACAGTGTAAACCAACTTAAATTTGCATAAATGTAGGTAATGTGTAGGAACGTAAACCAAAAAAAAAAAGTAATTAAGGTCAGAAACAATGAAGAAGTAGAGTTCACAATAATTAAATTATTCAATTCTTAAACATTTCATATGTAACATGTGTGAAATACACATGTGCACGCATATCCGTACGCGCACGTGCACTCACACACACACACCATTGCTTAAGTCATCTGAAACTCAAAACAAATAGAATTAAACCTTTTACAGGTAGGCCTACATTTGAATCAATAAACGCACACTCATACACTGTTACAGTGGCACACCCAAAATGTAAAATTTTACATTATGTTTATTGTTTTGTGGTGTAGTAAAAGTTGGAATAATGTAGTACATTTATTTGCCATAAAAACATGTTTGTGTAGGCAGACAGTCTTTGCTGTTCAGAAAAACGTGAGCCACTCATAAACATTTTAACGCACTTTCATTTTGCGTTCTGTAGAACAAAAATGTATCATTCAGAGAAAAATGTATCGCTAATCCACATAATGTATACATACAGAGGTAATTAAAGGTGGGTTTATAAGAGAAAGGGAAATACATAAGGTTACATAAAAGACTTAGAACAACAGCACGCTGCAGCGCACTGACGTAAGCATAATAACAGTAAAACTTAAATTGTATAAACACTTTATTGCGATAACAAAATTTTACAATAACTGTGCATCTAGATTATGTACCCAGACATGCATTACACCAGTATGAAGCAGTTAAAACTAGATTTACATTAGTTAATCTTTAGCTAGATGGCTAGACCTGAGATCAACGGATTTGTTATCAAGACATCACAAAGTGAAGACACACACACTCTCTGGATGATGTGAGTTGAATAATCTGAAAAATATCTTAACCTGTTTAAACATAGTTATTTAATGTGAGTTTGGGTTTCATTGACTAGAGTTTAAAGTAATTACTTGCTTAGTGTTGTATTTTAATTCGTTTGTTTGTTGAACAAACAGGACAAAATGGGTTAACAAACCAGTGGAACTGATTTTTGTCTAGTTATTATAGCTTGGCGATACTGCAGAGGTAAGAAATCCAGAAGAGAAAATGTTACCATAGTAACTGATAAACTCTCAGCTCAATGGTAAGTTATAAATTAAATCAGTTAACTTTCATCAAGATAGAAACAATATTAAGAACAAAGAGGCAAATGTTAATAACCACTCTTTTTCTGTAAATCATTCCTTCTTTTCTATATAACCTCCCAGTGTATAGTATAATTTGCATACTGGGAGATACGCTAATATAATAATTTGCTATTATATTAATATAATTTGCAAATGTAATTTTAACTATATAATATAATCTAATGATCGAATTATCTATTATCTAATACAATTTGCTTTCCCAACATGGAGCTGCCAACTCCATCTGCATCCAATAACTACACAAGAGATAAGAATATTGTGTTTTTTTACTGTGTGGCCATATTTTTAATAGACTCCTCTCACCTTTCGCCATTAGTATACCTCACAAAGAGTATACAAAAGCAATTGAATTACTTTATAGATCTTCAACTGTGTTTGTTCAAAAATCTTCCCCTAAATTATTCTCCTTATGGGATCATATAACAGCATGAAACTGAGAAAATTTTCATATGGTTGGTAGGATGAGGGAACAAGGTCATGGCATCCCATCTGTTTGTATTTCGATTTTATTGTACTATACATTATATTTATTCATATTGTCAATTGTTATTCGAGTTTACAGTTGGAACCCTCATGGTGTGAAAGGTCTGTCCAGAGGGCTAAGGGATATATAATAGGCAGTATTCTGTAGACATCATGTTGTATTATGTAGTACAGAAATATGCAAGTTTTTGAAAAGCATTTGAATACCAGGCATATGATATCTTTTTGAAGCATAAAAAAGGTATATGGGACCTACGTTTAATACTGGATCCGAACGGCATAGTTGGGGAGGGTTTATACTAGGAAGATACCTCTCGCTGGTTTGCCATTGCCTTGTGAGGGGGGAATGGTCGTATATAAATCAGATGGCCCCGGCGGGAATCGAACCCGCGCCGACAGCGTACCAGTGCCACACACTAGCCACTACACCACGACCGTTGGATATATAAATTTAGTTAATTGAATACAGACAAAACTACTGATAATTATCACAATTTATTGAAGAATTATTAAAAGGGTAGGAATTGAGAATAAAAATATTTTAAAAACTTTAGGAAATCTGTAAAAAGCATACTCAAATAGCTTCTCCTCAAATCTGCAGTACCACGTTTTAATGTTTTCTATGACACCCAATACAGTTCAAGCATCATCAAGCATTTTTAATTTCTTCCATTAACTCCCCAAACAATGGTTGTCAGACGACTACTGTTATATTTTCTCTTTCTAAATGTACTGCTTCCATTTTAACAACACTACTATTCTCTATACTATTCTCAACGCCTACACAATTGTAATCCTTCAAACATTCTCCACTAGCCACACAACAACCTAAACTCAGAAATTATTTGCTAGTCGTTTACTTGTTCAATTCTTTTTCCTTTGTCGTTACTCTTAATAATAATATTTATTGTTATTATTATTCCTTTGGAATCTGAGGTATTTAACAATCCAAGCCAAAAAAGTCTCACTCAATATTTTTAACCACGTTGGATAGTCCCCCCATCTGCATCCCCAGGTGATTATTTCCTGCTTTATTTATATGCATGTCTGTTTGTCTACTAGGAATAATTTTCCCATCTGCAATGCTTTGTTCATTGTTTCTGTTACATATCTTCACAAAGAAATAAAACTAATGAACTTCATCTTGATAACATAAAGAAAAACTTAATTCGTTAATATGGTATCTAATGTAGAGGCAAGTATAGGATAGTTAATGATCTTCTGTTGGAGGTAAAAGGAGTCTCTGCAAAAATGGATTTCTTCCTAGTACTGTATAACAGATATCCTTTAGTAGTACTACACTCAGCTACTCAATAGATTCATTAGTACATCTATCATAGTCGAAAGTTGGTGATCTATCATCAACAATCTGTCTCCACGGATTCCATCATCTACTTTACAAATCAGTTATTCTAGTGTACAACCACCTGTAATCTCCTCCATTTCATCTAGCCACTCTCTCAAACATCTTATACAAGATTGTTACTCTTCTTTCTTTTCTCAAGATGATGGATTTTTCCAGATTATCTCCCTGTCAAGGAACAACATATCTAAAGAACTGTTGGACTCTGTGGTAGCTTGCAGTAGAAAATCTCTTATTCACGTTGAGTTCTTTTAGAATGGAGATATTGGTACTTTTGTCCATCCATGATACTCACAATATCCTCTTGTATAACCACACCTCAAAAGCATCTATTCTTTTGCTGTCTTCTGACCTGATTGTCCATATTTCAGTTCTACAAAGAAATCCTGGAAATTCCAGCATCTTTAGGAGTCATAGTTGGTAGTCCTATGAATGGAATGATCCTTCGCACACTCAGCTACTACAAAATGACAAAACCCCTATATCACTGGACAGATCCACCATCATTTGTGTGAGGGTTCAAAGAAATGCCAGAGGGGTTATTGGAGAGTGCAAGCCCCTATTGGGTAAGGAGCTAGTGAAATCTGCAGGTAGACAGTTATATCACTTATAGCTGTAATATAGCATTCACAGTGTCATTAAATTACTACAGAATTTTCTATTCCTATTACCAACAACAGCTCTCCCCCATTTGTTATTTATCATCAATAATTCACCCCATGGAAAATCCAGTTACACTACTGAAAAAAACAACAACAAAGAACAGTATTTATACATAATATTTACCGTACTTCTTCCGTCATGTGACTTCGTGTTGCATTCGATTGATTTACGCATTTCAAAACTCAAATATACTCAAAGCGAGGTCATTAAATATTAAAATTGCAAATATTGAAAACAATACTACACATATCCGCGTTACATGAGTGCGCACTCGAGTGAGTGTCCAATCGGTCCCACTCGAGTGGGCACTCATGTAACGCGGATATGTGTGGTATTGTTTTCAATATTTGCAATTTTAATATTTAACGACCTCGCTTTGAGTGATTTTTTATTTCTGAAGATGAAACATGTTTCAAAACACATAAATCAATCGAACGCAACACGAAGTCACACGACAGAAGAAATACAGTAAATATTATATATAGTTTGTCAATAAGTGACTTGGATACACCTATTCAAACATGTTTTTCAAGTATTTATACATTTTCACAGCCACAAAGATAAGTAGATAGTCAGGCATAGAACCATCAAATACCCATGACCCTATAAATACGAGAGTGGTCTGAAAAGTTCTCGGCCTAACAATGAAAAAACAAATTTATAATTTCAAAATGGTTTTTATTTTTCAACATAATCTCCCTTAAAACTAATACACTTGTTCCAGCGATGTTCTAATGCCATTATCCCATCTCTGTAGTTATTCTCTGGAAGGTCCGCAAAATACCCCTGTACAGCTGCAACCACCTGTACAGAATCATTAGAAGAAAATTGGTAATATTCTCCAGTCATTGTTCTACCCTTTTCGAGGTAATCGATTAACAAAATGCCTTTAGCATCCCAAAACACCGATGCCATGACCTTTCTAGCTGATGGGACCGACTTTGCTTTCTTTGGTACTGAACAGCCATCTTCTGTCCACTGTTTTGACTGCTGTTTAGATTCTTGTGTGTAATGGTGAATCCACGTTTCATCCATAGTAATAAACCGATGCACAAAATCAGTTTTATTGTTGTAAAAACGCTCCAAGCACTGTTCACAGATTTTCATGCGAATGCGTTTTTGGTCTGCTGTGAGCATGCGCGGCACCCATCTTGTGCAAAGCTTTTTCATATGCAATTCTTCATGCAAAACATAACCTACACATTCTTTCGAAATGCCCACAGCCTCAGCAATTTCACATACTTTAATCTGTCGGTCATCCAATACTAAATCGTGTATTTGTTCGATGATTTCTGACGTTGTTGCACTTTTTGGGCGTCCCTCACGTGGATCAACTTCAAGGCTGGTACGGCCATGTTTAAACTCGGCAGCCCATTTCTTAATTGTCGAAATGAAGGAGAAGATTCCCCATAAACTTTTGTGAACTTCGAATGAATTTCATTCGGCATCAAACCTTTTTTTAAAAAAATTTTATCACTGCACGATATTCAATTTTATCCATTGTACAAAATATATACACTTACGCTACTTCAAATAGCTGTATACAAAAAACTACATGATAGACTGACTTGCAATTTCACATGAATTGTTGTGACAGGCATACCAACCTTAGAAAAAAAAATCTTGTTCATAGAGTTGATGTCTATGATCGAGGCCGAGAACTTTTCAGACCACCCTCGCAATGTACAGTCATAAAAATCAAAGTGTGAAGGGAAGAACAGATTTATAAAGACAAATGCAAATAAAAATAAAAAGAAAATAGGACAAACACATTTTTACTGTTCTTCTGTATTTCTAAGAGTTTGAAGTCAATGTTTTCTTTTCTATCAAAACTGATATATAATAGAACGTTAAAGTATAGTATTCTGAAATATTATATAATATCATGTTATATTTATAAAATTTTTAATGACTGTTGTAAATACTAGGAAATGCAAACAACTTAACACATTGCACTTTGATATTATGACAAACACAATGGCAGATAATGTGTCACTGGTGTACATATATTAAGAAGTTGATGCCATTGAAAACGGAAGTAATAGAAAATAAAAAAGAATTCAGACTTTATCAGTATTTCCTTCATAATGCATAAATGTACTATATACCAGATCTGAAGGTTTCAGACCTTTGGTCATTTGCATACTTACCTCATATTTCTGGCAGTAACAGTAAGTGACAAACAAACCTAACTACAATTAAATGAATGATACAAAAATGTATGTAATCATGATTAAAATGTTAGTACTTTGTCGATAAGAAATCTTTTAGATATCTGAACAGCCACATTAAAAATGTTAATTCTAGAAAATTTTCAAAATTTTCCATATGTAAGAAAAAAAATTGAAAAATTAAATCACAAATACAAAATGTAACATGTTAGATTTGAAGATGGTTAGTGTATACTATACTCTTTGGCAAGGTAAGTTAGTCAGTCCTCTCCCAATTTATTTTGCTAGGAGAAGGAAAACAAACTTAATGCTTTTATAGCATGTTATTGTGTACACAGTTACACTAAACAATTCAGCAAGGAGGAGCACTATCTTCCTCTGAACTGGACATAAGACTGGATTCAGTAGTAGACATTTAAAAGATAGAGAGTAACAAATAATCTTTTTATGTTTTAATTCTTTTTGAAATTTTTCATTTAAAAGCACCTTACTTGTATGTGTCAAATACAGTTATTTATTACTTGGCTCATAACTATTGCAATAGAACATTGCAGTAAAGGAAATTGTAGCAAGGACTACATGCTGCTATAGCAGGTTTATGACGTTGTAGACAAGATAAAAATTGATTTTGTTTGAGTATGTAAATTAGATGTAAGTATTGAAATAAGAATTGGGTAAAAGACTATTATGTATCAAAATGCCCATAAATGTATTTGTGATCATGTCATGTGCGAGTTAAATGTGCGAGTGCGCGTGCCATTCGTATTTTATGAATAACTCCATTATAAATTAACGTACCGAACGGAGATTTGGGCAGCGCAAGCATCTTAAATAGCGCTATATTTTCTGGGTGTCAGAGACTTGTTACGTAATATATTAATAGGGATTTGGTTAGTAAAAAGCAACTTCTATAAATTCCTTATCTTTTAGAAGTCAGAAAATTCATAGATAAAATCTATACCTGCATCTGCAGAAATCTGCAAATCTTTTCAAGAAGTCGTCTATCAGTTTTATCCATCAATCACGTGATAGCTCTTTCGACCAATCAGCGGCCCCGATTTGCATTAAGATTGGGTCTCCGCCGACGAATATCGAGGGAGTTCCATCCTGCAGCTCGAATATTACGGACGGTGCTCTCTGTGCGAGTTTTTCGTACAGAAACGTGCTTATGTAAAGAGTGATCAAGGACAAATTAGCGACGAGTTACCCGTAGCTAATACCTTGACTGGGTACGAACTCAATATTAGTGAAAAAAATAAACTATTTAAAGTTTTTAACAGTGCTAGTCTCGCGTGAGTGAAGATTTCCGCATAGGAAAGGTTTATCCATCCGGGATACTCCTGTGTTATCGCGAGGACACCTCAAGACGCGGGTAGGTGCACGCTTAAAGCACCAAAAATAAATAATATTAAATTACAGCCCAATTTCTGTGCCCTGAGATAAGAGTAGACTGGTTATCGGTGTATCGGCGTGCGTGCGTACTTGAGGAGTGGCAGCAGTGTCAGCGGCAGTGTGCAGAAAGGAGGAGGCGAGACAGGAGCAGATTGCGGCGAACCACAGGACCAGCAGTGAGACGAATCAACATACTTGGAATCATCGTTCAAGTAACAAATTGACATTTTTCCAAAACAGATCATTCTGATATTCAGACAATTTTTGAAGTAAAATAAATATTTTTGTGAATTACAAACCATTTAAAAATTGTGTTTTAAAATATACAACCTTGCTCCAGATAACTGACTAGATTGTTCAATTATTACTATGCCTAATACATGTTTTGTCGCACTATATTTATTACACGTTGATTTGTTAGGTCTAATGTCTTCCTATATTTTAAAATGTTTACCTATTAATAAGAGAATCTTTTTTAAAATGACTTTTAAGTTCATTATAGCCATTGGTTAAAACTTCTGTGCTACAAGGATACAAGGTTATTGTCACGTATACTGTCGACAGGAGAGGATTTGACAGAGGAGATTATTTACATCAGGGGACTCGAAACTACGGCCCGCGGACCAGATCCGGCCCGCGAAGGGTCATTGTCTGGCCTGCGCCAACCCGGCCGATGCTGCGTGTAGTTTTTAAATAGATCGTCAAAATACTTTAAACATTTTACTAAATAACTAAACAAGAAATAAGTTCAGTAAAATGTTATAATATTTTGTAAGAGTTTAAAACATTTACGTGATTAATGTGCTTGTTCGTCTGGCTGCCTTGAATGAATCACACTTTTCATTCTCATCAACCTAAAGCGAAGATTCTATTCCCACCGTGCGCTCGGCTCTAATTTCCTCCATTTTCAAAAAAAGAACTTTGTAAAATCAAAGTACAGGGCTAACTTGTCCATTCTAGTGATAGGAGCATCAAAATTTGACCCAAAATGGACAGTCATTATATGTCAGAACCAACTCCATGCATCCCATCGTACATAAGAAACCCAAAAAATAATACATAAGAAATATCTTTGAATATTATTTTTTCCTTACTTTTATTTACATTATTTTGAAAAAATGGATTTGTTTTCTTAGGAAAAGTCTGTTAATTTTTATTTAAATACTTATTTTATTGACTTGATTATTTTGTAAACTTAAAAAAAATAAGTTCACTATATACGTATGTTGTTGGCCTACCTGACTTCCAAGATTTTTCAATTCGGCCCTCCAGTGAAAAAGTTTGGAGACCTCTGATTTACATTAATCAGGGAATATGTCAAGGCTATAGCGTGTCTCCAACATTGTTTAATATCTATACCGACAACATAGAGTGAAACTGCGAGTGGATCAAGGAATAAAAATAAGTAATAGAATATACACGAGTATAATGTTGTTTGTGGATGATCATCCAAAGTAATGAGCTCCAGAGATCAGTGTTACAGTTCCGGCTACGCTTTTCAAATTACAGCACAAAATTTTTGTGCAGAAGGCAAAAACCATGGCTTTTATGGGCAATCCCTTGCGAACTAAGACTGTGGAGAAGTTGTCACATTTCTGCTACTTTGGCTGTGACATCACTTATGACCAGTGGCGAAGCTAATAGTTAATGAATGGGTAGGCAAAAATCTTACCTTAAATTTTTTTAACGAATCGCTGAAAGGTCGGTGGTTCAAATCGGACGCTGAGGTAGAGTTTACTGTTAGCGAATGGTTCCGCAAACAGCCGTAAGAATTTTACTAGCAGGGAATCTACAGATTAGTGCAACAATGGGACTCATGCCTTAATGTTAATGGAGACTTCTTTTAAAATCGTTGAATAAAAAATACTTTACAGCTCTAAACGTGTTTTTATTGAAAAATCCTTATATTATTCATACACAATAATACAACTGATTGAACTTCCAAATTTTTAAACTTGATTAGTTTCTATATATGTATGTTTATTGTTTCAAATAATTCAAATAACAATCTTGATAGTCTATTAGTTCAGCGGAATAACAGACACACTTTTAGTAACCGCATAAAATAAACACACTTATAAACAACACAGCGCGCTTTGACTTAACTGTTTGCACCACAGAAGTGAGACATGCCTCAACGCTCTGTGTACAGCGCGGGACAATCCCCCTCCCCACACTTCCGAATCGCGCCAGCACATTGCTTACATACGATGTATACAAAAAACGGTGAGGCCAGTTCACGTTACCTCATTCGCTTTAAACGAGCTATGCCGAATCTCACCTGTCACCATCTAGCGGTCGCTCAGTAAAGCACGTTTCGGCTTAATAAATTCTACAGTCAGAGTAACAATGTATAATCTTTACGTTACGTAGTTCATACGTACTTATAATTTTTATTCTACAGAATTTTTTAGGGTAGGCATTGCCTCAATTGCCTCCATGTAACTTCGCCACTGCTTATGACATAGATCATGGTATGAATCATAAGTTGGCCATAGTTTCAGTCAATATGTAGTACAATTTATCAAGCATTATTGAGGAAAACAGGGAAAGAGACTCAACTGAGATTTTTTTAAGGTAATGGCTGTCCCAGTGTTGTTGTATGGTTCTGAAACTCAAGTTCTGTTGAAGAAACAGCTGAGTGGGATACAGGTATTGGAGATGAGATTCTTGCAATCTGTTAAAGGGACAAAGAGACACAAAGAGATAGACTCTACAATGATAATATATGCAGAGTTAAACATTTTTTAATATATCAGATCATGTTACAGAAAACAAAAGAGAGATGGACTGCTCATCTGACTAGGATACCAGATGGCAGGTTGCCTACGGAAGTTTGGCAATACAAGCCAAAGAAGTATAAGAAGCACTGGTGAAGTGAATGTATTTTCTTTGGAACCAGAACAGGCGATTCGGCTATTCTCTGATGGAAGAAAAAGAAGAACAAACTTCTGGGCTGAGTGGTCATTGTTGTTAAAATTTCTTACTGCTAAGAAATTTTGGCAGTAGACCACAACCAATCAGCCCAGAAGTAAACAATAATTAAAAACATATGGGCCAAATTCATTTTTACTTTTCTCTTGTGATCTTCGCATTAGATGTAACTTATTAATTTGTTTATTACTATAACTTACTATAATGGTAAGCATCATTATTCTCATCTGATAAGAACACTGATTCATCTCGCACCACTGTTTACTACCTCTCAGGTTGGTAATATATTGTCACATTGTCAACTACTGACCAATTACCTTCATCTCTTGTTGTGAATATCTTATTCTATCAGTAGAATTTCAGAACATACCTCAATAAAAGGGAAGTAATTTTATCTCTACCTCACAGCGATTAAGGTGGCAGTTGCACAAGTCAAGTCAGCAAAGTATATTTCTGAGCAATTAAATCCTCAGCATGAGAGAGATTTAAAGGCTTGTCTTGGTTTGGATTTAAGGACAGGTAACTGGGATTGTGGTAATTAATTTAAGGAAAAGAATTCAGTCTTGTTCAGAAGCAGCCAGAGACGCAGAGGCCTGTATTATGAATCAAAGCTAGGTGATGTTCGAAGGTTAACAGTGAGAAAAATGACAAAAGTTAACTGACATTTTTGTGAAGACAAAAAAAAGCTCAGCTTACCTGAAGTTGAAATATTTTGCGCTGTACTGATAAAGCTTAAATCAGAATTTTTATTTTCTGTATTTTTTTAATGAACAAAATAAAGTTTAATTCTGACTGCTAAAGTAAAAACATCATAGTAATGACATATCTTAACGTTGTCATTCCAACCTTTGTTTTCTGTTTCAGTGTTCAGGGTGCTGAGATCAAGGTCCATTGTTGGGTATAGTGGTGTAACTATGGGCCCAAAGTACAGGAGAGTCAATATCAAAGGCATCTGCAATGCAGAGGACCCTGGTTTAAGGTGACCCATGTTAGCTGTTATTCAAAAATTTAATAAGTGGTTTAACTAACTTTTATAATTCTTCACTTCTGTGAACATACATTCAGTACTTAAACATTTATGTTTCTGCGTATTAATTAACCTCTATTGGCACAACAGATGTGATTCTATTCATTTTGCTCCTTAACAAAAAATTAAAAAAAAATCAGCAAGAGAAGTCGCAAAGCGGTAAAAATAGACAGCAAAAACTGAAACACAAAAAGTTAAAAAAAATTAATTTCCTTTTACCTTTATGTAGGTTTATATATAAAGGGTTTATGTAGGTTAGCACAATAATATAATAAGCACAATATAATCTGTATAATAAGCACAATAATACAGACTTTGTGATTAACTGATAGGAAAGTGCTAAATCGTAAGAGAAGCATATGGTTTATCTTAATAAGCATGCCAAAACTTTACAGCATCTGTGGTTATTACTCAGACAGAGATTAGTGATGATTTATTTCCTTGAATTTCCTTTATTAAGTCAGCCAAGAAGAATAATGCTGTGGTATCTATATTTACCACTAAGTGCGATTCATAGACAAAATATTTTTCAATCATACACAAAACTTGTATACAGTTTCAATTTTATTCAATAAACTGGTACGACTATTAACTGCTGGTGGCTGTTGTGTTCTAGATTTTTTAATGTTCACAACTCAACCTTATCTTGCTGATGGCAATGTCAACAGAGCAATCATTCAGCAAATCGAATATTACCAAAATATATCTTCTTTTCACCACTTCTTTGGCAGTGATCAGCATTGTAAATAAAGAAATAACAGCAGTCAACAAGTCCTCTCTTATAAAATACAGATTCAGAATTGGGAACAGGACCCGAACATTTTGATGAGTTTTAATTCACTAATTATAAACATACAAGAGTTAATTTTGAAACAAACTTAGTTTCTGTTTCACTGAATAAATCTTATTTTTCTTTATTAAATGTAATCTGTTTAAAACGATTTCAATTTTGTGTGTGCCAAAATCAACTATTCAGATATAATATCTCAAGTCAGAAACTGTTTATAAGTACCTATAAGTACGTTTTCTATTTTCTGGCATCTTCATGGCTACATTCTCATGTAGGCTCCCATAGTCAGTGTCCATTCGGTATTTGAAGTCTTGTTCCAATATGGACAATGTTTCGCCCATATTACAATGGGTATCAAGTCTGACATAGACCTGAGGATACCTATTGTAATATGGGCGAACTGTCTTACAAGGCATTTTCAACATAGTTCATACCGCAAGAAGACTTCAAATACAGAATCTTTATGGCTGTTTAGAAGTGCTGTGAGTAGAACTACTCCAATTTTTTTATGGAGGCCATAAACAATTAGTGTCTGTTGGACACCTTCCTCAACCCAAAATAAAAAAATAAAGCCACATCCAATGATTTTTTGCTATTATAATTGGCATTAATACTAACTAATGTTTTCTATTAGTGGTAGAATTCTTTGCTTTTACAAACTAGAGTAGTATCTAGTTCATTTTGCTTTTACAAAAATTAATACGAGGCTTATCCAGAAAGTAAGTACCGTCTGCGCATATTGTAGTACGAAGGTCGCGCATGTGTAGTTACTTCCTTCTATTCCACGACGAAGTAGCCAAGCTATATTGTTTGTATACGTTCCAATCTACGTTTACTACACATCGGTAATCATTTTTAAAAAATCGATCGGCCCGCCAGTTGTGAAATAAGAAGAGTTATTAGGTTTTTGAATGCGAGAAAACTTCGTCCTTATGAAATTCATCATGAGATTTGTGAAGTTTATGGACAGAATGCGATTAGTGAAGGTATGGTGAGAAAGTGGGTTAGGCTGTTTAACGATGGAAGAGAAAATGTTCATGACGATGAGCGTACCACATACCGGACGTGTAACGACAGCGCTTGTTGATTCATTTCGTTGGGAACAATTCAGTCATCCTCCTTACAGTCCAGATATGGCTCCTAGCGATTTCCATTTGTTTTTGCATCTTAAGAAATTTCTTGCCAGCCAGAAGTTTGAAAGTGATGATGAGATAAAGGGAAACGTCCAGCAGTGGTTGAAGTCGCAGGAGGCCGAATTCTTTGAACCGACAAATGTCTCAACTTGCATGGTGACTATGTAGAAACGTAGATTAAGGTATGCAGAATTTTGAAAAATAAATGAATTTGAAAATAATTTGTATCATTTTCTTAATGCCCAAACGGTACTTACTTTCTGGATCAGGTTAGTACATTCACATATTCTCCTATATCGTATGTCAATAAATGGAAAATATTGTATTTCTTCTTACAGCACTATAAAGAGTTTATTTCACTCTGTGTCTCTTCTTAACACCTAAGTAATGCATATGACTTAACAATTTTATTCCGCTGAATTATTCATTGTTAATTGTAAAGGTGTTTGTGTATTCTTCAACCTTTCTTGTCACAGAAAATAAACACGGCTGCTACTATAACGATATAAAGAACACACTTATTCTTTTTATTATTTAAGTGCATGTTGTGCTGCTACTTATTATTTTCTTTCAGAAATAAACAACAAAATATGCTGAAACAGGTTTTATTTTATTGCAGGATGAACATATCGTGCTCCTAATATCACGGCCAGCACATACAACAAAATGAAAAATAATTTTACAAATACAAAATAATGTAACAAACTAATTTTCTGATATTTGAAACAAAAGGTTGTAACTGTTTCTTTTTTAAATATAAATAATTATTTAATTCACAATTTCATATCCAGCAGCTCTCCACTGTTCTCCTTACTAAACACACTCTCTAGTCTGGTCTGGTCTACTACTTTTGTCTTGTTAGTTTAAACGTTTTAAATAAAATTTTAAATATTTCTTTATCCTAAACAGTTTAATAATCTAATATTTTAATATAACACTTTTGTATAGCACAACAGTGTATTATAACAGAATAGTTTATTGTTTCACTTAAGTTCTTGTCCAAAATGTGAAAGCACAGTTTTGAGGTTATCAATTTTGTAGTTGAAGAATAATTTAGTGTGTGTTTGGTCTTTTAATAAGTTTTGTTACCTGAAATTTACCATCAATGCTATATTTGGATTACTTACTTCTTAAATGGCTTGCTACATTTTTTACTAATAATTCCTTCACTTTTTATACTTTTCTTGGTATAGGCCTACTGTTATTCTTGTTATAAACTTCTTCATTCACCAATTTTTTCTTAATATTTCTACTATTATTCTGATATTTAGTTGTAAAATTATTATTTCTTTCTATGAGATACTTTCTGTTTGATGGTACATGAAGGAATGAAAAATTAATTGTTGCATTGTTGAAGCCCAGACTCTTCTTCACTCTGGTTTGGTTTTATATTATAATAGTTTTATAATTTCTGCAACAAGATCTTGGCAGGAAGTTATATGTATGCCACGGTAACTGAAGGATGACACCTGCTTGATAATTTCATTGTACAAGTGTAGTTTACAATGTAAGGACTTTTTAGAAATGGTATGTGTTTTGGCATTCTTTTGACAATCAATGACCTAATTTTTGTGCAGTGTGGATCAATTGGTAGCAAAGTCGCTGAAGACAAAAATTAAAATAATAAAATATTTTAAATCTCATCTTTGGCAGCAGAACCACGGTGTCTGCATAGCACACACATGTGATGTTGTCATCTCCAATTTTGTAACCTCTGAGATCTTCAAGATCTTTGATTATTTTGAAATTCTACTCTATAATATAATCCATTTTTATTTGGTTTGAATCTACTTTATTGTCCCTGTCTCGCCATGTTATTTCTAGTCCAGTCCTATGTGCAGTCAACAGATTTTTTATTTTTTGTATCATTCTCCTGTTCACTAATAACATTTCTCAACATAGGTCATTACACAAAGCACACATTAAATTGAAAACTTCTACTTTTAGACTTAATGGAAGTCTGCTCTACGCTCAATAATGATGCTCATCTTTCCAAAGACAATCTATCCTTGATATTTTCATCCATACATCGCAAGTCTTTTGTAGCTACTACCATCTCTCGCATCTTGCGCACCAGAGATCGCACCAATCATCACACTGCAAATCTCTTTTCCCCCACCCTGTTGAGTATGTCTTCTTTCCATGATCTTCTGGCATTTTTGGGCCAACAACCATCACACATCCATTCCACATAGCTGTACCGAATGAGGTGCATTGTATTTATGGTGTCTAAAATTGTCTCGTCAACTTGGCATTGCCTCCTGATATCCTCGCTTCTAATGCACTGGAAGGCTGGACAACTCACAAGATCTTCTCCAGAAGTCCATTTCCACAGATTGGAGCTTTTGGGAGTTTCTTTGATTCTCTCTCTCTCTCCTATGGCGCTACAGCCCAAATCGGGCCCTGGCCTCCACCAATCTCCGCCTCCAATCCACTCTATCCACTGCAACCCTCCTCCAGTTTCTTATCCCCATGTCTATCGCGTCCTCTGCAACGCCATCTTCCCACCTCTTCCTCGGTCTACCTCTAGGTCTCGTTCCCTCCCATGTACCCAGCAAAGCACTCTTAGGGTTCCTGCCATCCTCCATTCTCATAACATGTCCGGCCCAACGCAATCTTTGAATTCTTATAAATTTTGAGACTGGTATCTCTTTATATATTTGATACAGTTCATTGTTGTATCTCAGTCTCCGTAACCCATTTTCTTGTATTGGGCCTATAATGCGTCTGAGGATTTTCCTTTCAAAGGTGTCTACTATGTCGACTGTTTTCTGTGTGATTGTCCATGCCTCACACCTGTAGCATAACACTGGTCTGATGACAGTCCTATATATTTTCATTTTTGTTTCCCTGTGCACATCCCCAGACTTAATGATGGCAGCAATGCGAAGTACGTCTTGTTAGCCATGGTGGTCCGTCTTTGGATCTCCGGCTCCTCTGATCCAGTCTTTGCTAAATTCACTCCGAGATACGTGAAATTGTCCACCACTTCAATTGTGTCCTCCTCTACCTCGATGTTGTTATGGTTTCATTGATTAACCTCCCAAATTTTACAGCCATAGACGACTATGTTTTCTAACATGGCAGAGCAAACCATCTTTTTAGTTTTAAGGATTATTTTTTCACTCCAAAGCACAGAACTCAGCTATCCTATCACCATTTTCCCTTGTCCTAATTTTATTAGATTAACAATTTTTGCCAGTGCATATCTTCTGTGTATGTTACTGTTTTATCTAAATGTTTCACTTCAAGCACATCTATCGACCCTGATTATCAATTTTTACCTCCTCAGGTGGTGGAGAGTTCATAACTGTTTAACAAGGAATATATATACCACACCTTTTTAATTGTTTATCAGTTATCTGTCATTACAACTAGAACAATTGAACAATAAATAATTGAGAAGGATCATTTCAGAGGCCCTGAGTTTCAGCACAGATGCACCCAAAACCTCATTACAATAGATATTCTCCGTCAAAGCCTTGTCACAAGGAAATTATATATTTATATATACATATATTGTTTCTAGACAGAGAAATGAATACATAAATAATAAATGAATAAATAACAATTTATTATAGAAATAAATTATACAGTACAATCTATAATTTATTTATAAAATATCGGTATGGAGAACCATACATGACTTCCATGTTCTAAGATTTATATTTACAATCATTTACGAAATGAAATGTTTCCATAGAAACTACTTCTTTCCACTTATTGCTTCAGCCTTAACCACAGTACTGTGGTCACTAACGTATACCACCACACGTTATCGCACTCGATTTTCACTGATGATGGTAGTCGACGGGACTGCCGAAACGTCTGGTTTTGCAGAAAGATTGGACTACGGCCAAACAGCCCGGGAAGAAATTTTAACAACAAACTACTATTTTGTTGCCGATAACGTAGTACACATATAAAAATTATCCCCTCCCCTTTCAACTATAATTTTCATTAATAAAAAATTACCCCCACCCCGTTCAACTAGCCTCTTCATTTATAGATATTTCATCTACGTTTCTACAGTGGAGTATTAAGATCTTCTTATCAGGATTCTTTATTTATCAAAATTAAGTACTTTACTCTTGTTACAACAAAAAATTTTTCTGGTAAACTACCCTTTCCCCATAACCGATCTTCACCAAAATCAACAGGCCTTGAGTTCTCTACAATTCATGAACGTATGCAAAAAATTATTTGATTCTCTTTGAATTTACGGCAGTTATCTTCAGTCATACAAAAATTACCCTTGTTAAAACATAAAATGTTGCTGGTAAACTACCCCTTTCCCTTAACCGATCTTCAACAAAATCAACAGACCTTGAGTACTCTATAATTCAAAAAGGTTTGCAAAAAAGTAGTTGATTCTGTTTGAATTTACAGCAGTTATCGTTTGCCATAGAAAAAAATAATCCTTGTTAAAACATAAAATGTTGCACGTAAACTAGCCTATTCTCTTAACCGATCTTCACCAAAACCAACAGGTCTTGAGAACTCAACAATTCAGGGCTGTATGCAAAACATTATTTGATTCTGTTTGAATTTGCGGCTGTTATCGTTTGGCATATAAAAAATGACCATTGATAAAAAAAATTGCAGGTAAACTATCCCTTTCCCTTAACCGATCTTCACCAAAAACAATAGATCTTGAGTACTCTACAATTCAGGGCTGTATGCAAATAATTATTTGATTTTATTTGAATTTGCGGCTGTTATCGTTTGCCATAGAAAATACCCTTTTAAAGCATAAAACGTTGCAGGTAAACTACCCCTTTCTCTTACCCGATCTTCACCCAAAAAACAATAGGTCTTGAGAACTCTACAATTCAGGACTGTCTGCAAAAAATTATTTGTTTCTATTTGAATTTGCGGCTGTTATCGTTTGCCATAGAAAATACCCTTGTTAAAACAAAAAACGTTGCAGGTAAACTAGCTCTTTCCCTTAACCGATCTTCACCAAAATCAACAGACATTGAGTTCTCTAGAGCTCAGGGAGGTATGCAAAACATTATTTGATTCTGATTGAATTTACGGCAGTTATCATTCGTCATAGAAAAAATTACCCTTGTTAAAACAAAAAACGTTGCAGGTAAACTACCCCTTTTCCTTAACCGATCTTCACGAAAATCAACAGACATTGAGTTCTCTAGAGTTCAGGGAGGTATGCAAAACATTATTTGATTCTGATTGAATTTACGGCAGTTATCATTCGTCATAGAAAAAATTACCCTTGTTAAAACATAAAATGTTGCAGGTAAACTACCCCTTTCCCTTAACCGATCTTCACCAAAAACAACAGGTCTTGAGAACTCTTCAATTCAGGGCTGTATGCCAAACATTATTTGATTCTGTTTGAATTTGCGGCTGTTATCGTTTGCCATAGAAAAACATTACCCTTGATTTAAAAAAAAAATGTTGCCGGTAAACTACCCCTTTCCCTTAACCGATCTTCACCAAAAACAACAGGTCTTGAGTACTCTACAAATAAGGGCTGTGTGGAAAAAATTTTTTGATTCTGTTTGAATTTGCGGCTGTTATCGTTTGCCATAGAAAAAAAATCCACGCGCGCGCGTGCAAGACAGACAGACACTTTTCGAAAAATGACTTTTTTTCATGTTTTGAGTGTAGTACAATCAGAATCTGCAATAATCTCGAACACGATTTTTTTTGCCATCACCATCACGATTTTTTTTTCCTTAAGGAACATGGAAGTAAAAATTAAAATAATAAAATTTTTTTACAAGGTTTGTACAATTTGCAAATTTCTCATATTGAAAAAGGATAACATATAGATGAATTAAGATATAGTTAAAACAAAAAAATGAACTTTTTGATAAAATCTCGTATAAAATATAGATAACTTTCTACAAACATACTTTATAGTACCTTAAAACTGATTTGAAGACAGAAAATTTTGAGTATTTCATTTACTCTTGACATGAAGCATTTATAATGAAATAATTTTAAAAATGTTAATTATTCATACATACTGTTATTTATGCAGTATATAAAGTATAAACTTATGAACAAGAGAATTATATTTATAATGTGAAGTTGGTGAGCATGCATAGAAGTTTGTTTGAAATCATTCATGTACATGGTAACAACACCTTGGTGAGTTACAAAACAATTTTTTTCATGTGAATTGAGTAAATTTGTTTTGAATAATTATGTTAGTAATTGTCAGTAATTCCTTCACAGTTTTTCCATCAGCACAACGTATTATTCCCAGGTCATTTTCCAGCTTATTTTATATAACTTGGTTCACATTTATTTAATGATCAGACCATAATTTTAAACATTCATGTACACTTGAAAAAAATATATCATAAAGGAAAAACATATATTACTAAAATCTGAAATTATGACTGTTGAGGTATGGCAGGTAACCAAGATACGGATTGTCCTTTCTTTTTGTTATTGCTACAGAAGTGGAAAAGCTAATTCCAATATGTAATAGAATTAGATATTGTCACAAATAATGCGATATTATCATTTGATAATATGGAAAGCAACAGAGGCACTAAAATCTGACATCTTCTAATACACTCTGTGACATAGTGGGTGAAATTTTAATACTGAACAGGTATTATTCATTGTTACTGGGCATTTAGATAATCTCAGAGTACACGATCAATGACAATGGTCAAACCACAGATAACACAAACTGCTGAAGCTTGCCACGTGGTAGCTCAAGCTGTGTACCAATCAAAAACTAGAAGCTGTAAAGTTAGTAAAAATGTAGCAACTCGTGGATTGAAGACCACAGATGCCAGAAGGAAAGCCAAAACATCAAGATGAAGACCATGCCAATGAATATGTTTGACCTTTTCAACAGTGGGCCATGGCTCTAGAGCCAGCAAGTTCATCATTAAATTACTCCAGCTACAATAGATGTTATGAGGAGTGAGTAAATTGTTGCAAAGGAACAACTGTAAATCAGATACAAGCGAATATTAAGGAGGTTGGTTGTCTAAAGAAGATCATATATGTAAGATCAAAATATGTCACACAAATAAGTGCAGACTGTCACACAAGCTGATGGAAAATTCCAGTAAGTCTAAATTCTCTACTACCATACCTCATCCCTACATATAACAGTTTCCTCTATATGGAGGATATGTGTTTGGACATACTGTCTAAACATGTTACTCAAATTTATACAACAGATTTGGCTGGACACTATATTGATTAGTGACCTGGTATTTTAAATCAATTAAACAGAAAATTAAAAATTATATGCACGGAAAACTTACAGCTATATATTTGATTATCTTGTTGATTCATCCTCTTCGTTCACTTTATTAAATTTATTAATATATATAAACTTTCACGTATGAATTAAATAAAGACCCCACCCCAAAATATCACAAACAAATAAACAAAACCCTAAATAACACAAAACACATAGTATCACCTGACAACATCAAATATCTAAAAAAAATTAAACCAAACGCCCCTACACTAAATGCACTACCGAAAACCATGACACCATACGCTATGATATAAAACGCAAATTACAACACACACAGCAATACGAACATAAACAACACAATAATGAATTCCAAACACTAAAAAACTTAAAACGTAAATTACAAGAACACAACCTAACCATACTCAAAGCAGACAAAGGTATAAATGTCATAATAGAAAAACAGGCTTTAAATAACAAAATCGAAACATTTTTTAATGAAAACAACATCACTAAATTAAATAAAGACCCCACCCCAAAATATCACAAACAAATAAACAAAACCCTAAATAACACAAAACACATAGTATCACCTGACAACATCAAATATCTAAAACAAATTAAACCAAACGCCCCTACACTAAATGCACTACTGAAATTACACAAACCTAATATTCCCATCAGGCCACTTATAAACAACACACAAGCACCTGCACACAAAATAGCTAGACATTTAGATAAATTAATCAGAAATACCATAAATTTAACAAACAACACCACTGTCAACAATAATTTAGATCTAGTGAATAAAACTCAACATGTACACATTCCCCACAATTCCACACTAGCTTCATTTGACATAACAAACCTATATACCAATGTTCCCATAAAAGAAACCATAACTACATTAGAACAATTACTAAAAATAAATAACACACCTGAAACACACATAAAAGAGATCATCCATTTAACTCAAATTATCACAGATCAAAATTATTTCACACACAACAACATGTTTTACACACAAACAGATGGACTACCCATGGGCTCCCCTATATCAGGTATACTAGCCGAAATATTTGTACACACCATAGAACAGAACACATACTGAACAACAACAAATACACCGATAAAATAATATATTGGCACAGGTATGTTGATGACATTTTACTCCTCTACAATGGCAACAAAAGACAAATAGAAAATTTCCACAAATACATTAACACTATACACCATAAATTAAAATTCACACTTGAAATAGAACTAAATAATAGCATAAACTTCTTAGACCTTACAATCACCAAAACAAACAACACACACACATACAAAATATACAGGAAATCCACCACATCAGACATGGTCATACATAACTCATCCAACCACCCAACTCAACACAAACATGCAGCTTTCAACTACATGCTCCGTACGCTCACTTCAATACCCCTAAACACACATGACTACCAAGATGAATTAAACACAATCAAATATATAGCAGTCAAAAATGGATACAACCCCGAATTAATAAATAAACTACACAAACGAATCCTAAACACAAAAAATAAAACACATCAGACCAACAACACACAACCCAGCAAATACATAACACTTACATACTACAATTCCAATACACACAAAATTGCAAACACATTTAGGAAACACAATTATAAAGTAGCCTACAGAACCAACAACGCATTAGAAAACACATAAATAATACTAACAAAGACACAGAGACATACAGTAAAACAGGGGTTTATAAATTAAATTGTAATGATTGTCACCAATTCTACATCGGCCAGACGGGAAGATCTTTTTCTTCCAGATTTTCAGAACATTTAAAAGCCCTCACCACAAACTACATACATTCCACATCTGCCACACATTTACATAACGAAAACCACCGTTACACAAACATAGAACACAACATGGAAATATTACACTACTTACCTAAAAGTAGAAAACTAAACACAGCTGAACAATTTGAAATATACAGATATCACAAACTACAACCAAACAACATATTAAATGAACAATTACATTATAAATCACATACACTATTCGATACACTCATCCAAACACACAATTTGAACCTCAGTGCCAATCCCTTCGCACCATCAACCCCCACCACACACACCTATAATCCATAACGGTTATTCTGTAATCGACATTCAGTATTACTCCCACTGAGGAAGAGGAACATCACCTCGAAACGTTTGTGGAAGTGACAACGAATAGTAAGTTCATACGTGAAAGTTTATATATATATATATATATATATATATATTAATAAAACTATATATTTGATACACAGTGTTAAATTAAAATTTTCATTTTTTACATAAATCAGTTTTATTCCTGTACATTGTTTTCATTCTTAGTTTAATCCTGATGTAAACAAACAGGTGTGGCACATCTGAAATGCTATTTCCTGCTTGAATTAGAGGCATATCACTCTGACAGAATCTGTACAGACAGGGTACACGTATAATACTGATACTGTATAAACACATATAACTTGATTTAATCCTTGGATTTTGTTGTCCATGATGTGTCTTTTGATTAACTAACTATAAGTATAATAATTCCGACTCAGAACACTAAGTTTTTTAGTGTACAATTTGTACCTTATAGCCTGAACCAGTTTTCGCTTATTACAAGCTTCATCAGAGGCTGCCACTAGGAGCACTGTCCATCTTGTTCTTCGTGACGGCGCCATCATTTGAAAGATCTATGTTGTGTGTGTGTGTGTGTGTGTGTGTGTGTGTGTGTGTGTGTGTGTGTGTGTGTGTGTGTGTGTGTGTGTGACGGCGCCATCACGAAGAACACGACAGACAGTGATCTGGTGGCACCCTCCGACGAAGCTTATTATACGCGTAAACTGGTTCAGGCTATAACATAAAAATGTTACATTTTTACCAATAAAAACTTAAGTGTTCTGACAAAGGTTTTGTAAAATATATAAAAACACTTGGTACGTTTCACAGATTTTATTTAACTCTGACAGCTGTTTCGACTACCTAAGCCACTGTCAAAGAGACGAATGAATTGTGTCTTTGACATTCATTGTTGATATTCATTTGTCTCTTTGACAATGGCTTAGGTAGTCGAAACAGCTGTCAGAGTTAAATAAAATCTGTGAAACGTACCAAGTATTTTTATATATTTTACAAAACCTTTGTATTAATATGTTTCACCAAGTGCCCAACGAGTCATCAATTAATATCGTGATTAGTGTTCTGAGTCAGAGCTGTCCTGACCAAAGGAAAATTTGTATGACAGTGTCACGCCGACAATTAAATATTTCACAACACTAACCGCTTAAAAATCACAACAAAACAAAAAAGTAAAATTTATTAAAACAAAAATAGAAGCTGCGATAATTACCAGTGTACTGTATATTACCAATTTCTGTCAGAGAGTAATTTAGTGACTTCTATATCTGTGTCGGATCTTGAGTGAGTGTTATTATTGATTAGATTGTCCACAAGAATGTCGGTGATGTGGGCCAGGTAACATAGCTTATCTCCTTCCTTGATTATATGCTGGATACAATGACGCCACTTGTCCGTCGTCGTTTCATTTACCACCTTCTTTATAAATTGTTTTATATCAGTCAACTTACATGTTCTGTTGTGACGGGCAACATATCCTTTCAACTGGCTCCATATTAATTCAATAGAATTCTGAATACAGTGATAAGGTGCAAGTCTTAAAACGAGTGCTCCCATTTAAGTGGTACGATAACTTTCACATGGCTATACAAACATTCTGCACACACCCGTAATACATTACTGTGTGAGCAGTGTAAACACTCCTGACCAATAGCGTTTCATATTTGCCACATGGGTTTGTTTACATCACAATTGAACTAAGGATGGAAATAGTATATAAACTATAATGATTATTGTAGTTTAAGAATTTTTCAGAACCTCAGTAACTAAAAAAAAACACATTCATGAATTCCTCCACTATTATTCAGACATTGATATCTCATCATATTAAGTGAAGCCATATGTTTCTATTTGTGTTTAGATAGTCACTGGTTACTAGTAACATGTGGTGTAGCGGTCAGGACACTTGTTTCAATGTAATCAGGGCCGATTTAGTAAATGCCCAGGGGCGCAAAAAAAAAATTCCAATCTATAAAAGTGTCTACCTAAATAATTTTTTTAGTAAATCTGTAAAGGTTCCTGCAATCGCTTAGTCATTACATAAAATTACTTGGAAGTGACGTATGCAAAAATTGTACATAGCCAGTCAGACAGTGTGTGTGACGGACAGTGACCTAGTAGTAGTGGTGGATCAGATTGTTGTTTTGATGTTTCACCTTTGTGCGTATGGGCGCTGGCACACCGCTCCCCTCCTTAGCTGTACTTTCATGTTGCGACCTGTCCATTTGTTTACAGTTCAGATTAACGACTTATTCTTCACTGCAAGCTGCTGTCATTGTATACGATAGTTTGTTTGAATGTTTGAGTTTGTGATCGAACGATAAGTATACGTTTGATGTGAATAGTGTTGAAAGTTACCAGTGACCAGTTTGAGTTATTTTTTTATTTTTAGCTTTTAGTTTGTTTTATGACTAAGATTAGTATTTTTTAAATTAATAATGAGTGGTAATAAAAAACCAAGTGGTTCTGAGTTTCGAAAACGAGCAGC
Source organism: Magicicada septendecula (assembly GCA_034769895.1). Lineage (NCBI taxonomy): Eukaryota > Metazoa > Arthropoda > Insecta > Hemiptera > Cicadidae > Magicicada > Magicicada septendecula. The sequence continues at coordinate 395,528,886 of CM068373.1, read as the reverse complement.
TAAAAAACAACTCGAAGAAGAAAAAGTACTGAAAAAAGTTCCCAAGATAAGTAATTTTTTTTAATGTTGTTCCTGAACCTGAATTTCTCAAAGTTATCCGAAAGACATCGATGAAGAAAGTTTTGTGCAGGAATGTCAACATTTTAAAATGTACATGAAGACTGAGAAGATAACAAAAACGAGAGAAATCTATTCCTACATCAAAGAAAACAGCTTGGAAAGTACTTTCCCAAATTTGGAAGTTGCAATGAGAATTTACTTGACTCTTCCTGTGACTAACTGTACAGCAGAAAGAAGCTCTTCAGCTCTTAAACGAATAAAGTCTGAAATAAGGTCAACAATGGATAACAAAAAGCTTAACAGTTTGATGTTGCTACGCACTCAAAGTGACATTACAATGAAAATTGATTATGGTGACATCATTGATGATTTCGCAAGAGTCAAGGCTAGAAAAAAGCCAGTGTTATAAGAGACACTCTGATCAAGGAAAGGCGTGATTAAATAAATGAAAACGGTAAAAACACAAAGGAGGCCTATGACTTATTATGCACACAATATATTTACAAAGGGTGGGTGGGAACCATAAGAAATGAAATGAGGTTTTTATTGTTGTAACCACTGATCACCAGGTTACACGTAAAGACCATGTCATTCCTTATGGCTGCCAGTTGCCAGTCCGGGGTACGGCGGGTCCACAGGTGGTGAATAATGGAAAGACACTCCAAATAAAAGGAGAGTTAAGGGAACCAAAATCCCTCCTGAACCAAAACTGGCAAATCAACAACTAAGTCGTTATAATTGCGGGTGGGGAGTAGGGTGTTGAGTTGATGGTGGGGGGGCTCTCGTTTGGAGTGCCCAGGGCGCTGTTGACGTCAAAATCGGCCCTGAATATAATAAGTAGCTTGCAGGAGTCAATCTCAGGACTGGTTCGTTTTTCATATCACATGGATAATATTGAACAACTAAATACTAGAAGTCATCCTCTATTATTTCAAAATTTTCACTGCTAACTTCTAAACTGTTAGTCATTTTGCATCACATACAGTGTTACCTGGCAACTGACCACACTGAGTACCCCAATTAATACTTCAGACACATACACTCTTTTAGGTATCCACACACTATATTGCGTTTCTTGTGTGTCCAGATGTTACTGTACGAGTTGCTGTTTTCCTCTTTATACTTTTATATACTTTAACATCTTTCTTCTCTGTTATCCTTTTCATAGTATTTGCCAAGTACAGTCTTTTGAAACTTCTCCTTTGTCCAAGATACAGATTGGTACAACTGTTCTTCCTAGTGTATAGATGTGGAAAACATGTTTCCACACTGTAGGTATAATGTGTGCACACCTCCTTATATATACAAAGACACTGTAAAGAAGTAAAAGAAGTAAGTTGAAACTGTATGTGAAGGTTATGTGACAAATGAAACAGAAATTGATTATGCAATTTGAACAATGACTAGCTGGGATTGGATGACAGGAACAATGATTCACAAAGCTTACAACCAATAAGAATACCATGTTGAGGGAGCAGTACAGTTGTGCCCAATCATAGGTAAATGTTTGTAAGATGATATGGATTTAGGGGTAACATAGCCATGTAGTACTTAAATAGCCATGTTTCTGTACTCCAGTATGAGACTCTGGTAGTTTAACAGTTAATAATGGAAAATCTGAAATAACAAAGATGACTCTGCTAAACATCAGAACAACAGAAATCCAAATTGGTAAGGAGAAGGAGAAGGAAGAAACGAGAATCTGTCGGCAGACCTGAGAAGTTCTGGAAGTAAGAAAGCTGGAACAGAGACAGAGAGGAAGAAAAAGAAAAAGAAGAAGAAAGAACTAATACGCTGAGTCCTCACTAGTACAGTACAGATTTGACTGAGACTATCCCTTATTAACTGCTAAAGGCTTGGTAAGTTAAAGTTAAAGGCAGTCTACGTCTTGTACTAGCGATATCATCTTACTTCTGAACAGCAGTGTACATGGCTTCATCTGTTACCAGCTAATACACAGGGTCAACAAGATTCATTTTGACAGTCCAAACAATGCAGACACTCAAGAGTTTTGCTTTCTATTGCACTTATGATCAGCTATTAATAAATGTAATACTGACCATTTATCACTAGCTTTCAAATACTGACTTAAGGTAAGAATTATATAAGAATATTACGATATAAGAACTAGCCTTCAAAATTTAAGAATTACATCTTCACTGACCTGTCATATCAAAATCAGGTAACAGTTTTAGTAAAATCAGATATTGTTTAAATTATGTCTTAGGTTGTTCTATCTTGGATATTGAGAACATAGTTTTTGTACTTCATTATGAGAATTCTTCATAGCTGTTTAAATTCATTAGCGCATTATGAACAATAAAACAGAAGAATCTGAATACGTTGTTTTAATCAAAATATACCATCTTAAAAAACAAATATTTACTGGTAACTGCATCAAAACATTCGTTTTTTTTTTAGACAAAGAATAACATAAGTTTTAGACAAACTATTGTATACAAAAATGTTGTATATAATCATCTTAAATAATGTAACTATTTTTTTATTAAATATGTCACTTTGCTATTTAGATTTACTAACACCATCTACATTTCATTCCAGGAAGCTTTGTAATGAACCTCATACAACTTCACAAATTAAGATAGGTACACAATTTGAAGTACGTATACTACACATATTATGGTACTATAAATTGTTTTGTCAAATAATGCTGTTCATGACTGACAACAATGTAGTCCACAGAGGATTTAAAGATTACGATAAGAACTATTTCTGTTTATAAGCTGCATGCCCAGTAGTTTAAAAAAAAAATATTTTCCGGTCAACTGATATGCGTATGACAATGTTGCTTGCACTTGTAAATGTCACGTCATTTCTGAAGTGCTTGTAACATCAACAGATCTGTCAGTTGCAATCACAACTTTCATCACTTCGTTTCAAAGGCTCTGTATTTCAATTTGCACTCAATTCACTCAATCCCACTTATTAACATTTACTTGTTTAATGAAATAAAAAAACTTGAGCTCATCTGATTTTTCTGATTTTAAGGAATAATTAAAACAAATTTTAAAAACACAAAAACTGTTACAACTTATTCTGTATAAAATAATTCAATAAAAAATTAATTGAATGGGAATAAGAATTTATTTTATAACAATGAATAATAATACAAGATTTTATTACTAAGAAGACTATTAATTACTGCTATATACACTAGAATATATCAACAATTCATTAGTATACACTCTGTGTTTAGAAATATGCTTATAAAAGAGGTTACATGGGTTTTGAGCAGAAGCACTGAGAAAGCGCTGGGAACATTTGAGAGGAAGTATTAAAACTAATATATGGGCCAGTGAAGGAAGGACGTCTCTGAAGAAAAAGTATAATGTGTATAACCTGCTACACAACATGACCAAAATCGGAAAGATAAAGATAGGAGAGCTTCGACAGGTAAATAAGACCTATAAAGCACTTCTTCCTGTATGTCCCAGACAGCAAAAGGAAAGTGCAAAGACAAAAGCTGAGGTGGGAAGAAGGAGTGCAGTAGGATGCAGAAAGGGCAGGAATCTGCAATTGGAGAACGGTTGTATCAGAGAAGATTGGCGAGGACCTGCCCAGGGTTGTAGCGCCCCTGATGATGATGATGGCAAGAGGTTAGTTATATAATCTATGTTTATATATACATCACACATATCTTGTAGGCTTGAGTGAAAGAATTCTTTAAGATTCTGTGAGCGAACATATTTACTAAATTTATAGAACTTACTGCTGACCATCTAATGATGATATCCTCATTTTTGACACACCCCAATACTATGACAGGTAATGTGAAAATAAAATTTCTAGAAAACAAGCATAGATGCATTACTTTAGACATACAGGCCTATCTTAGTTGTAGTGGACCTACTAACTTGACAATGCATGCTAAACTGTAGCCAAAGTCTGTCCTTTAGAAGAAGTCATTATTCCCAGCATTTATCCATGCAGATACACAACTGTTTCATAAGTGAAGTACAGTATTATAATTTACTTAACTCTATGACCAGAAATAAGAAATTGTTGACTGAACAGGATCAGGTTGAGTACGTTTGAAAATAATGAGAAATATCATGAAGAATACCAAACTGTCTTCGTATTTGGACTGTAAACACAATCAAGATGCAAGACTGGAGAAAATAATTAAAACGATAAACAACAAACTAGAAGAGGTGATAAAATTAAGGAAAATTAAATGGTGCTATGCAGTTAGTTTTGCAATAGTAGCCAAAGTTCATAAATGTTACTAGGTTAGAGGGCACAAGACATAAACAGGGCAAAAAAATGGACCCTTAGCTTTTTGCAAGCCACAAAAGATGCCCCATTACAAGATGGAGTAGTAACTGATTATATAGGGTGCCACTGTGAGCTGGGCTGGAAATGCTTAGGGGAGAAATTACCGGAAAATGATTATGGAGGCAAATGCTCAGCATGATGATAATGACATAAGCAGAGAATCTGGTACTTACATCTTTGTATATTCGATACTGATCGATGGCCCATACTGTTGGGACGTGTGTCGTCAGCAGTTGTGACAGTGACAGCTGTTTGTTGCACGCTCGAGCACATATCAACCGCGTCTTGCCCACTGCAGTGTCGCCAACCACCACACATTTCACCAACTCCTGGTGGGGTTGTTCATTATCCATTATCATTGCCCATCATATAAGCAGACACCTGTAACACAGCCAAACGAATCCTGTTATCAAACTAGACTTGATGATAACTGTCTTCTCAAATATAAAGTGCACTCAGTACTATATCAATAAACAAAAATCCAAACTGTATTTTCTTTATAACACATAACTTTCTAAACTTTGATACAGTTGTTATTATAATATTGTGCACCTATATTTACAATTTTATAAATATAGTGATGTTTATTTTATTATAATTTTTATAAGAGAAATTTTAATAAAATTAAAATTACAAAAAATTAAAATTAAAATACATCTCACTTTAGGCTTCCCCTGTGCTATAAAAAGCATCCAGCAGATTACTGAAAAATATACTTGGATTTCATTGTCCATGACGTGTCCGTTACTTAACTAAATATCACTATTACATTAACGACTCAGAACACTAGGTTTTTTATAAGTAAAAGCATAAAGTTTTACCTTATAGCCTGAACCCGTTTTCTCCTTTAAAAGGCTTCTTTTAAAGGAGAAAACCGGTTCAGGCTATAAGGTAAAATTTTATGCTTTTACTTATAAAAAACCTAGTGTTCTGAGTCGTTAATGTAATAGTGATATTTAGAAAAATATACATACGCATATATGACCAATTTGCTTATCTATTATTATTTTCAAGCTCAAGGCGTTTCTTGCTTTTATCACTCCACATGTCTTGCACAACAACAAAAATATTGACTGACTAGACTGTACAATAGTGTAGATACAGGTTTTCTCTTGGCTAAAGACACAATTAGATTAATATTGAAATCTGTGTTGGAGGGGAGCAGCAAACTGTATTCCTGAATTATCCAGTTGAACACAATGTTGCAGCTGAACTATTGGTATTTCAATCGATCTCAACAAGTGGTGTGTAAACATACATACACACTACAAACAATGATTATCTCTGTGCTGATACTGTTATATAATAATGATTGTAAGCTGTTCCATATGTCATGGAACTGTTGTACCCTTCCAAACAATCAGTTTCACAGCTTGAAACTAATGATCACTTAATTCTAAGGATAAAACATTTGAATCTTTGTAAAAAAAAAAAAAAAAAATAAGAAAATCTTTCAGTTAGAGGTTCTTTACAAGTTTTTTGCCTAACTAATCTTCATCAGAGCACTGTTGTTAACAGTGTACAGTATTCTTAAAAAAGAAAATAAATAAAATGAATTAAAATTTTAAATTACGAGAAATCACAGGCCCAGAACTGTGTGTGTATATATACAAAAAGACATGATTTCATAGACCAAATACTGTAAATTACTAAATATAATTAATTCACTACCGACTCGGAGCACAAAGTTTTTTATAGGCGAAAACTGGTTCACGCTATAAGGTAAAACTTTTACGTTTTTATATATAAAAAACTTTTTGTTCCAAGTCGGTAGTGAATTAATTATATTTAGTTAAGTAACGGACACGTCATAATGAAATCCAAGAAGTAAATTACAAATTTATTCCCAGAGATGATTATTAAACATGTTTTAGGTTGAGTTGATATAACTTCCCTCTGAAAATTCTGTTTTTCCTGTTATGTTTCTGATGGCAAATTATACAGTGTTATATCTCTGCCTTATGGAGCATAAAATGCTCTACTGCTTATCAAATGTTGACATTAGACAATGTAAATTACAAAACATAATTTTTATGGTTTGCCAGTATGTTATCAACGACTACTTTATTTTCCACAACTGGTGCTCTGACTGGCAAATCAAGATTAAACCAACATCTGTATGGGACAGCTGAGTCGTATTACAGATGTGATATGTAGAGACAGCATACACTGCATATTGACAGATAAATCCATCAATTCCCATTACAGCCCAGTACATCTATAGCACTGTGCTTCACCAGTACACTCTACATAACTGACTAAACAAACCAATTCTACCCACTTCAATTAGAAGTTGTCAACATAGAAATGTAACTGGGAAAAAAAAGTACTTTTCTGCTTGTACTGGGAGAGAAGTACAAGGCTTTACTGATGGCCCTTTGCATGGCCTGGTTAGAATTACTTGTGGTACTTATTGTGGTACAACGAACTGAAAGATTTCATTTGAGGAAAATCACTGGAGAATAGGAGACATGCCTACATACTAAGAATCGTGTACATTATTCATGTGTATCAATTAATATTTCAACAAGCAAAGTGAATTCTCTGTTTTAACTCGACTGTTTTGCATAATTGTCTGGTCTTTTTGTTTGGCGTATGTCTCCTGATAACTTTTGAATGCATCAACCGATTTTTTTAAAACTCAGTATGAAAGTACATACCTTTCTCCCACAGATCTTTATTGTTTTTTAGATTGATCCACCCAAAAATATGAGATCAGGGAAAAAATGTGGGAGGTTAAAATTTTGAAAAAATTAACAAAAATTGGCATGGGTATCAAATTAAAAAGAATTTTAACCACTATCTGAATATAGTTGTTTTTGAAATTTAAAAATTGTGAGACACCAGGGCCGCCCAAGATTTACAAAAATTTTGGAAAGATTGCAAAATCCATGCCATTTATCAAATTAAATTGAATGTTAACAAAAACTTGAATATACTATTTCACTTCTGCCAAATTATAGAACACTAGAGCATAGAAAAGGTATAAACATTTTCAAAAATTGTAAAAATCCATGCCAGGGACCAGACCAAAGGAAATTTTAACTCAGGTGTGAATGTAATGTTTACACTGAAAATTGTTACTTCATGCAAAAAAACCTCATATGTATATTTGTGAAATTAAAAGTGTAATTAAGAAAGTTGTGTTAATGGTTATAATCACAAACAGAATTATCACTGTTGCACACCACTATAGAAAAATTATTCCGATTAGCGCATTCAAGCTTCTCAGCTCATTGTCGGATCGGAAATAACAACACCAGATTCTGTTGTTATTTCCGATCAATAAATCTGGTGTTGTTACTTCCTATCTGATGATGAGCTGAGAAGCTTGAAAGCGTTAATTGGAATAATTTTTCTATAGTGGTGTGCAACAGTGATAATTCTGTTTGTGAAATTAATAGGCTAGTAGATATCTACAGAAAGATACATAAACTTAAAAGATAGGACTAAACTGTTTGCCATTAATGCATTATGGTGATAAATTTAACTAAAAAACCCATATAGTAATTAAGAATTTTGAACGTCTATTATATTACTGACAGCGTTACAATTGTATTTTACTAAAAAAAAGGAATTGGGGGTTTTACAGTTTTTCTGATGTATGAAAAACTATTGAACACTTAAATTTATTTAATGATAAATGTATTTCGTTTAAATAATGACATAGTTCTGCAGCTCACGGAGCTCACTAGTAACACTAATTGCATTAACATTTGTGTCAGCAGACTTGAATTCTCTGGTGGACGAATAAAAAACATGTTTCACAAACACAAACACTCATACCTCCTACAACACATTCACAATATATTTCTTATGAGAACAATACAACCACTCGAGACCAGATCACTCAAAAACATCTGATCATAGTCGCAGCCTCAATGTCAAGTGCAAGATTATAAGATAACGTGTCTTATAACTGACCTTGCTTACAAACGAGTAAATTTTCTTCAAAACAAAATGATCTTTTTCAAAACGCATAAGTGTTCTCACGTGTGAGACTTTAAGCTATAATATTATTGGTAAGACAATTTGTCTTTGGTGAAATAACAGACTTCTCAGTAGAGAATTATGGAAATAATTTCTATTCTTGCATGGATGTTTTATAATTTTTTTTTAGTTTTTAAAAAATAACTTGATTTTATTTGTACATGATAATGCTTTATTTGAAAAATAAAGTTGTGAATACAGAAGCTTAACAAGTCAAGAGATAAATGAAAAGTAGGTTATGAAGATGTCATAAGGCTTATTATAATATAAGAATAAGGTGGTCTGAGCACATGAAATAAATAGATGAGAGTTATGCTCCGAAACAGGTTATACAATAGAAACCATAGAGAAAGGCATCCAGATGAAGAGTTTCAATGAAAACTTGGGGACCTAATGAAGTTAGATGAGTTGATGAAATCTTGGGGAGTAATAGGTTAAGCTAAAACAATAAAAAAAAAAAGGAAGAGCTGGAGAAAGGTGACAATGGAGGCTAGTAAACAAGGGAACTTGACAAAATAAGAGGAGAGTAGGGGGATGAAATGACTCCCAATTGATCTGAATGATCACAAAAGTTTCCTTAGAACTCTGGAAGAAATATAAAATCACAATAACAATGATTAAAGTTTCCAATTATTATTTTTTGTTTGAAATGTTTTTTGAGTTTTTTTTTTTTATATTTTTAACATGAATTAAATGTCTTATACTATTGTTCTATATTATTTCGTATCTCTGCAATTTTATGTTATTTTCATTATATTATTAAGTTAATGTTATTTATCTTCATATGTTTCAGCACCATAACATTCATGGTTTCTTTATTTAAAAACCTGTCATCAAAACCTGACACTGTAGTTGAACATTTCTAACTTTTTGTAGAATAAAATCACTCCTCCATCTTGGAAAGGGTAACTGTCATAGCCTCTTTATGCTTTCTGGCATCCTATCTACCATGTTTATGGCCGTGTACTACCATCCCACCTAACCAGATGTCTCGTTCATTACCAATATTTTCTTAATTCTGCAAATTATATGTCTCTTCTAGTTTGGTAGCCTATCCAGTTACTTGTTTTCCTCTCTTGACTATGCATTAATACAGTCCTTTTCACGCTTTTCTGGGCAGTCTGCAGTTTTTGAATCGCTGTCAAACTCATTATCTATGTTTTATTTAAGTAGATAAACATGGATAAATAAAGGTTATATTTATAAAAACACCCATCTACTGCTTCCTACCACAATCCACACATAATATTTACATACAAAGCAGTACAAAGTTTGAACATCACAAATAAATTTACATTAAATGAAAACTCAGTGCAATAAAAAATCAACTTAGGTTTACACATACTACCATCGCTGTACTTATCATTTTTATCACTGAATTGTGTTACTAATCAATGTTGTATTAAACACTATCTTATGAGGATAAAGTTCTGACAGAAGCATCATAATCACAAACAATTTTAATCAAACTTAATTCTGAACACAAACATTGCATATGGTTAATCTAAGGCAATTATTAGTAAGAAAAAGATGGTGCTGAAGATCTGCAGTTTGTTGAAAGCACACACAGAAGAGCTTCAATGATAAGTAAATTGAAAAAAAAATACAATTTTATTCAATAATTCAGTTTACATTATATTGTTTTAAATACAGTAATTCATTGGCTACTTAACTGAAATGATAAGATTAACTGCAATGCACACAGATGCGCTCGTTAAGTTTACGTAATGGTCATGCACACTGCAAGTGTCAATGATATTAATATATGTTCGAACCATAATACCATACATCTCTTACAGAGGTTTGTCCAGTAGGCGAATCTTTCTATAGATCACATGGTGATAATAGTAATTCACAATCTAAACTCAGAAAATTAGCTAACGTTTACTTTAAAAACACCATAGTACCTATGTAGTTCAATGTCCCTGTCCTCTAAAGCTCCTCCTATACTTGTTTAAAAAAATTATAACCACTATGTAGACTATAAAGTGCACATACATAATTTTGATTGTTGGACTGTTTGTCTCTTTACTAAATAACTTTCTATATTCATTATTATCTTCAGCAAGGGTTACACCATAAATCAATCGTTTGTCCCAATCCCGAGCCGACTGACTAGAGCTGATCACTCCAACACTACGGACATTCCATACCTCTCCATCCTTTTAGCTATAATTCAATAGTTGTTTGGAGATGCGGCAGTCATCCATTTGATTAAGATGTTCCAAACTTTTTAACCCATATTGGTCAATCCTATCAAGTATACTCACAATATGCAGTTCCTACCACACATCAACATTTCTTTTGTGATCTTGAAGAGTATACACTGCCACGTGCCTGAGAAATCTCATTTTGGCTGCTTGAATATAACTGACCTGGGATTTTGTTGCAGTCCAACTCTCAGGACCATAGAGAAGTGTGGGGGAGGGCAATCACCCTGTAGAACTTCAGGTGCATTTCTTTATTCTTTGATTTTAGAGTTCTCCTGATGGTCCCACACATATGGCTGAACTTGTCCAGCTGTACGACACATTACAGCCCAGATGTTCAATATTACTGGCCAGCTCCAGAACAGTACCTTCAATAATAATTTTTAGTTATATGAGGTCAGCTCCATGAAAAGTCATCACCTTGGTCTTCAATACGGAGATCTGTAATCCAAAATTCTTGCAGATTTGACTCAATGTGTTACACCTCTATATTATTTCTGAACATTAAATTTCCCAGACATAACCCTTTTAAACTGTCTGTAAAATTGCTTAAGAAATTCCAACTGTCTGCACTTTTCTCCATAAAAGTGGTGACAGTGATGACTTCATAAAACAATGTTCTGTTATAATTTTTTTATTTTATTTTGATTGAATCCACTCGGAAAAAAAAATAGTTATGAAATTGAAGTTATTGGTACATACTAGAAATATGTTTTATTTCTTTTTCTCCTTAGTCCTTGTTGTTCTCCACTAGTCTTATATTCCACTATTGTTCTTCTCAACATAAGTCCTAGCTTGCTATATCATCGGCACATCATCCAAATATTTCTTCCTCAGCTGATCTCAGCCTGTCTTTCTCCATGATCTTTCTTCAGAAATGTTCAGAATAAATCTATTCTGTCTTAAAAATGGCCTAGAAACTTTAACGTCCATTTTCCTTTGCATCCAACTTATCTTTACCATCTTAATCCATTAATTCACACAAATGGTTCTACAGAAGCCTTCCGGACATTTTAATCTGTTTTCCTAACTTCTGTTTTATTTGTTACTGATAAATTTTCTAACCATTTACAGAATTTTGTCCACAACACCATTAAATGCCCATGATACGTTATACATGTTTTACATAGTTTAGGTAACCAGGGCGGGTTCTGCCATTAGGCAAGGTAGGCAGTCACCTGGGGCAGCAAATTTTGCGAGGCAGAAAAAAAATAAAAATTATAATCTAAAATAAAAAGCACAAATTTTTGTTTGAAAAGTATTATTCTTCCATAGCATAAAATTTTATAACTTAAGTCAGACATGAAGTTAGTTTTAAGGTTACATAATAAAATTGGGTTAATTTTATTAGAAGAAAAAAAAGGTATAGTTTTTACCATTAACTTTTACTGGTATACTTGTTATATTTAACCTTTGGCATCTTATGGGGAAAAATTGTATAACAATGACTTTTTTAATCACTGCAATGATGACTATTTAGCTTATAATTTTTTTTTGCAAGCAGAATGATCACTGTTATAACCACACCACTATATAAAAATTATTCCGATTAGCGCTTTCAAGCTTCACAGCTCATCGTCAGATCTGAAATCGCTAATCGGAATAATTTTTATATAGTGGTGTGCAACAGTGATCATTCTGCTTGTGATTTTAACCACTAACACAGTTTTCTTCATTAAATTTTTTTGGCCTGTTTTGTTCTAAAATAAATGTAATATCCTCATTATTTTTTATCCAAATTCCATAAACAAGGTACCATGAGATTACAAATAAGGGATACTTTTTTATATATTAAGACTTTTTTTTATAAGTACTGACTTTTGTGAAACGTAGAATTAAATCTTTCAATCAGCCACAATTTTGAAAGTTTTTAAGATAATATTTGTGTGGTTTGTTTGTACCTATAAGAAATGAAAAAAGACACTGTGTACACCAAGTTTTAATCTCCATGACTCATTTTGTTCACTAGTAATTAATTTTTTTTAACACATATAGACACACAGACAGAAAATGAAGCATTTTTTAACATATGTTTATTGGACATTTTCCCTTCAGTTTAATGAGTAGAATCATTCCTGCAGTTTGGCACCATTTTATGGGAACTCTCTGTGTAAACATTTTATAAGATTTTGAAGGAAGCATTATGGAATATGTACTGTCCAATTGGGGTGGTCCTTTGTGAGTCAAAAAGTGCTGTTTTGGCCTCTAAAATTTGATGGGCATCACCAGTATCCTTGTCAGGTTTACAATTGTGTCATCTTGATGCTGCTTAGTTATGGACATGTACATTTACACCGAAATGTAGCTTCAAGCTGTAATATTGCCCAGTCAACACACTGAAATGTTTAGCCCTGTTTGCTCACTGGAGAGTGACTGATCTAGTGTAGCTTTTTGTCAGCTCTGTGAGTGATCTTGAGTCTGGTGAAGTAATGCAAGAGGGTTTGTAACACAATGGGGTTAACCGTTTATTTTGGTTGTGGTGTCGTGGACAGATTTGATGGCTATTCTTGCTTTATCTTTGTTTATATGATATAGAGTTTTAAAACTTGTGTCAATTTTATATTAATTTGAATTTGTTCACATAATAATTGGTTTTGTGTTCAATAACATGCTTTTGCTGAAATAACTTATTACTAGATGAATGTGGACATCTGAAGTCCGAGCGATGTGTGCAAGGGAAATTAAGTACACACCAAATTTTGAAAAATTAGTATTTCAATACATGAAGTTTACAGAACTTATGTTATACTGGGAAAATTCTTGTAAACACTGCTCTCAAAATTTAAATGGTTTTGATTTCGATGCTAACTGAATTCTGCTGGAAAAAGAACAAAGTATTACATCTGGCAAAATTTTTACTCTGCAAAGAGTGACATGAATAAATTGGAATATGGCTCAGAAGGCTTTTCTGATTTCAAAACATACTTTACTGTGTAGTTTACAACAGCATCCTTGAACATTACAGAAATAAAGTCAACATTAGCCTAACATGTTACATATTTAATTAAACATATGTAAATTTTTAATTAACCAGTGAACAGATTTCATTCCAGACCAGTACAGAAAGTCGTTAAGGTATAGTCCTCCACTTATCATAAAAAATTTCAAGATTCAAGCTAACTTGAGTTATCACTGGGCATGCCTGGTTTTTGTCGAGTTAGAAGCCTTTGCAGTAAGAATTAAAACAATATAATTAGAACAATAACAATTACAATCACTATTAAACACATGTTTGCCTTTTTGGCGTAACTTAATGAAGTACACAATGTAACCATACAGGAAGAAGCACTTGTATACACGGATAATGGAATTTTCTAAATACACGGGCAACATTTATCTCAGGGCAAAGGTTAAGTAGGGGGGATATGAAACATATGCTTTCAACAATAACAAAACTAATTTTTGTTTTTGTTTAAAGCAATTTTATTTATTTATTGTACAATATTCAATATAATTTGTTTCTTTTTACTTGGAACTGTAGTGAATATTTTATTTTGGGAAGCATGCGTTCATTACTGTTTTTTCATGTACAATGTTGTGCCTTTTATAGTCAAACATTCCATTTAATTTTTATGTTCGTGTGATTTTCAATATTTACGCTTATGTGATTTTCAATATTTACACACAACAAGTATTTTAGAAAGCACCATTTTAAAAAACTAATTTATACACACAAATATATTATAACTAATCTAACTTCATGTTAACTTCGGGAAGCCCCAAGTTCAGGGCAACAGTTATAACTTTACTATTATGGTGTGTTTGAACTGACCTACCTGCTGTTCGTTCTTGCGTCTTCTTCTTCCGACTAGGGCCATAGGAATTTAGGAATTTGTGATTTGAATTCGCAAGTAGATTAATTCAAAAGTACAAGCACAAAGTAAATCGTTATAATTATTGTGAATAGTTTTATGATGTTGGTAGATTTTGGAGTACAGCAATAACAAACAGTGTCGGGTATAAAACTGGGGTTTATTATTCTAATAGCATATAAAATGAAAAACATATCTAATGTAATTCTTATGCAATAAAGAGTAATGAGTAGTTTGATCAATGTTTTTAGAAAGAATATTAGCTTTCAGAAGGAAAGCTTATAATTACGATTTTATATGAACTTGTTCCTTATTACTTTCAAAGTTAATTATTTAAATAATTTAATTAATGATTTTTCAAGATTTTAATATTGATTTTACTATTTCAGAATGCTTTTAAAAATACTCTTAAATAAATTAGCCGTGAATCTTGTTCTACGTGCTTTTTATTTACTTTGTGATTGGTTTCACGTATACTGCAGTACAAGTTTCTTAAGTGATTTAATATTAAGATTTGTATAGCGCTTTTTATATACTCTACTTCTTATCTATTACTTGTTAATTAACTTATACTTGTTATACAGATTATCACAATATTGAAGTTCTTATTAACTTAGAGTCTCTGTTTTTATAGGCATCTGAATGAAATTGATTTTACAATTGATTTAACAAAAGAAAGAAAAATGTTCTTTTTATATAAAATGTATAAATGATATTGACTTTCCTGGTACTGAAGTTCTGGATGATGTCCTCTGGGCTCCCTCGATGTCCTAGTCCAATCAGCTAGTGGCGATGATTTCCGCTGCGTCCTGGATTACAACGAAGAATTCAGGGATTAGCAACTCAGGTCCTTCAGCAACTGTTGATGGATTTAACGTCTGTGGATTAACTGCTGCAACTGCTTCAGGCCCTCGATCCGGATACTCTGCACCGTGTGTGTGTGTGTGTGTGTGTGTGTGTATCTCGTCTCGGGTGTAGCTCTGCGTCGTCAGTTCTTCAGCTTGTACCAAGATTTAGACGGCCTCGCTCTGTTGTAGTCTGGACGTGACTTCTCGTAGTATATTGTCGATCTCTTATGTGCGTACGCCAACAGTATGGTGTATTGGGCTGTACGCTAATTTATTGATGAATAAGAGTCTCGCACGTAGACGTCGTCACGGTCCAGTCGTTCTAGAAGAGTGTCGGTGTTGTTCTGAAGTCTACTCTTTACAGAAGTGTGTGTGTGTGAGTTCTGATTGAAGAGTCTGTGTTGTACTGGTTGAGTTCGGATTGAATGTTTACAGATGAGTGTGTTTACTGGTTGAGTTGTAATAGATGAGTATGTGTTGACTGCGTGAACGTTTACAGATGAGTGAAGTGAGTTCAGCCCAAAATCAACGGTTGTTCAAAATTTTTAGAATGATCTGATTGGCTGAAACATTCTCCCTTCTATTTAAAATTGAGTCACCTCATTCCGTGAGAATGAAAAATAATTCCCACAGTCCGAGAATTATTATTATTATTATTAATATTCTGGATTACACTGGAACCAATTGTCGGTCAGATGTCCGGTTGCAATTTGTATTGCGATTATCTTGGCCGCAAGCCAAGTTATACTTAATCTAACATATACATTTGATTCGTAATTTTTACAATTATAACATATCCAAATCTGAACTTCCTAGCTCACTTACTAAGAAAGTTATTTAAATAAAATGAATTAGCTCATTAATTCTTTAATTATATTTAATGAAATACGCACACCGTATTCTTAATATTTCGGTAAACATTTTGGCTATTTTGGATTTTGCCTATATTTATTCGTTTCCGAAATATTAATGTTTTAAAGTTAGGGCGTGTCCTTAATTTATAACGGTGTGTGTGCGTTACATAACGTCAACGGAAATATCCGCTGGGCGTTTACAATCGTTTAGAATTTCTCGCTACAGCGCGAGATATGGTCCTTTCGATTTAAATTAACTTTATATTTGATTTTTAAAACTTTCTGCATGTAACCCCAAATCTATGGGATTTGGTACGTTATATACACCCCCACCCGTTTAAAAAAAAAATGAATGTAGGTTATACAGTTATTTTTTTTTTTCTCTACATGTACATTCTTCATGTTTCACAAATCTGCATTGTGCTATTTACATACAAAAACATGTACTGATATAATTATTCTATTCATACAAGTATTATACATATAACTTACTTCTAGTAAATTTAAATTATTGTGTATAAAAATATTGTGAGACAATGTTTGTAGCATGGGTAGTACTTAATCGCGAGACAATTAGCCAAGTATTTTACACAGATGACAACAGACAATTTCGGCCCGTGCTGTTCGGAATGTGCTTGCGTTTGCCACCCCTGTTATCGCGTAGTAAACACTGTTAATTAGTCTAGGCGTTTAAAAACCAGCTGAGCGCGGCTCGTACACGTGTTGTCGCATTGAGAGCGCGTTTCCTGTAACCGTCAGCGGTCTGACTCCCACCTCGCCTGTGCGTTAGTTTGTTCACCAATGCTACGAATGTTTGTTATTTATTTATAACCTGCCCACAATTATTATTATTTATCTCTAATGCTCTAATTTATATTAAACAATTATTATTGATATTTAAATATTAGTATTTAAATTATTTCTAACTTTACATGATTTATATTTACAGCGCCTCTAATATTTCGTACGGCTGTTTATGTGTGATCCGACCATATTCTTCTATCCACTCGTAAATTGCTTCGCTATCCCCGCATAACACAGTAACGCCACCTAAATCTACGTCCGTGGGAACGTCGTCTTCAAGTTCCTGTACTACCGGACACGTTACGTTAGGGGAACATTGTTGCATTGTACTTACCTCCCACAATTGTTCTCCTACGTCCGGTGTGAACACCTTATTAACTGGCACACAAATTTCATGAGAAAACTCACCTTTCTTATACCTAGTATTTTCCTATTTCTACCAATCTTATTTTTAAACATTTTCGCAGGATTTATTGCGCATCGTTTTTTGATGCGCCCTGTCGCAAATTTTTGCATGGGGAAACTGTTTTGCTTTTGCAATAGGGTCTCTAACATTTTCTATTTCGCTAGTTTGTTCGTCTGCTACCTCGACTGTTTGTATGGCTCGCATTGGAGTTCCACCGTTGCCTTTATTCATCGGTTTCTGCCTATTGAAACTCGTCTTTCCTTTATATTCAAAGGGTTTATTTTGCGGTTCCGGCGGTGCTGGTTGTGTAGTCTAACTAGTATTAGGCCTTGGATCCGTTTGGGTCTGATATTGTCCACGTCTATTTTGGTTATCGTTAATTGGATTATAGTTCGGGCTATATCTCCAGCCGCCGAAATCGAAAACGGTTTCACTCTGGGATATTAATATTAATAGTTCGTCAACCGTACGTATTCCTTGCGTAAATGCGGCTACACGAATATTATGATTAAAATGGTACGCTAATTTCGTGACTATATCGACCTCGGAAAACGCTGGTGTTAGATGTTTAGCGCGTTCAACCTGTTGTATGATATAGTTTTCAGGCGTTATACCCTGCTTCCGGTCATAACGTCCGTATTCTAATTCATTACGCAAGAGTCTTTGCGTGTGCGCATTCCAATATCGGTTTTCAAACATTTCTCCAAATTCCGTATATGTGGTAATTTTATCACGTACAATGTTATACCATCGTCTGGCTGAATCACGCATCGCATTCACCACCCATTGTATCCGGTCTTGGTCCTCTAGTCGCGAACCTACCCTTGCCATTTCATTTTCGCACGTTAGCAAGAACTCGATTGGGTTTTCATTATTCTCACCGGTAAAATAGACTCGATTCTTCTCGTCTACCTGCCCCTGTACAAGAATATTTGGTGCCGATTTCCGCCGTACTTCCTGTCGCACTTTGGAAATCTCCTCGCTAAGCGTTTGCAATACATTGACTCTATTTGTATCGACATCGGAACGAACTTCTACAATCGACGCGTCTAACCTAGCAACTTGTCGTTGTGTTTCGCTTGCGTCGGTTTGTATCCGTACTTCAAGGTTATCGACTTTTTTAGCTACATCCGCTGTCTGTTTTTCACACTTGCCGATGTGTTCTTTAAATCGCCCCTCCATACGCGTAATCTGTTCAATAAACGATTTATGCATAGTGGTCTCAAAAGCCTTAAAACGTTCATTTATTTTTGTTTCGACCGTATGAATTTTTTCTCCGACCTCGGTAACTTTAGAGTCTAAGCTTTTCACGCTTTCTTCGACTTTAGCATTGGAAGCAACTATTTCTTTATTGACTTGCTCGAATTTTGCATTGATTTTCGCATCGGTTTGTCTTATCTCCGCGTTACTTTGTTCTAGTACTTCGGTTAAACTTGTTTTCTGCGCGTCTATTTTAGCCGTTAATTCCGCGTTATTCATTTCAGCTTTAGCCGCGCTTTGTTCAAATTTCGCGTCTATTTTTGCTGTTAATTCCGCGTTTGTTTTCTCAAATTTCGCGTTCATTTCTGCCACGTTTTGATTCATCTCTTGTAACAATTGTTTTAACATTTTGTCGGTCTCCATTGTTACACAATATTCTTAACACTTTTGCTGTACTTATTACCAATTCACAAAACTATCTTTAGGGATTGTTTGAGCTGGACGCCAGCTGTTTTACAAATTAAAACAGCAATTTTACAATTTAAAATTTAATCAAAATTAAATCGGGCCCCACGTTCCGGGCGACATATATAACTAATCTAACTTCATGTTAACTTCGGGAAGCCCCAAGTTCAGGGCAACAGTTATAACTTTACTATTATGGTGTGTGCGAACTGACCTACCTGCTGTGCGTTCTTGCGTCTTCTAATTCCGACTAGGGCCGTAGGAATTTGTAATTTGAATTCGCAAGTAGATTAATTCAAAAGTATAAGCACAAAGTAAATCGTTATAATTATTGTGAATAGTTTTGTGATGTTGGTAGATTTTGGAGTACAGCAATAACAAACAGTGTCGGGTATAAAACTGGGGTTTATTATTCTAATAGCACATAAAATGAAAAACTTATATCTAATGTAATTCTTACGCACTAAAGAGTAATTGAGTAGTTTGATCAATGTTTTTAGAAAGAATATTAGCTTTCAGAAGGAAAGCTTATAATTACGATTTTATATGAACTTGTTCCTTATTACTTTCAAAGTTAATTATTTAAATAATTTAATTAATGATTTTCAAGATTTTAATATTGATTTTACTATTTCAGAATGCTTTTAAAAATACTCTTAAATAAATTAGCCGTGAATCTTGTTCTACGTGCTTTTTATTTACTTTGTGATTGGTTTCACGTATACTGCAGTACAAGTTTCTTAAGTGATTTAATATTAAGATTTGTATAGCGCTTTTTATATACTCTACTTCTTATCTATTACTTGTTAATTAACTTATACTTGTTATACAGATTATCACAATATTGAAGTTCTTATTAACTTAGAGTCTCTGTTTTTATAGGCATCTGAATGAAATTGATTTTACAATTGATTTAACAAAAGAAAGAAAAAGGTTCTTTTTATATAAAATGTATAAATGATATTGACTTTCCTGGTACTGAAGTTCTGGATGATGTCCTCTGGGCTCCCTCGATGTCCTAGTCCAATCAGCTAGTGGCGATGATTTCCGCTGCGTCCTGGATTCCAACGAAGAGTTCAGGGATCAGCAACTCAGGTCCTTCAGCAACTGTTGATGGATTTAACGTCTGTGGATTAACTGCTGCAACTGCTTCAGGCCCTCGATCCGGATACTCTGCACCGTGTGTGTGTGTGTGTGTGTGTGTGTATCTCGTCTCGGGTGTAGCTCTGCGTCGTCAGTTCTTCAGCTTGTACCAAGATTTAGACGGCCTCGCTCTGTTGTAGTCTGGACGTGACTTCTCGTAGTATATTGTCGATCTCTTATGTGCGTACGCCAACAGTATGGTGTATTGGGCTGTACGCTAATTTATTGATGAATAAGAGTCTCGCACGTAGACGTCGTCACGGTCCAGTCGTTCTAGAAGAGTGTCGGTGTTGTTCTGAAGTCTACTCTTTACAGAAGTGTGTGCGTGAGTTCTGATTGAAGAGTCTGTGTTGTACTGGTTGAGTTCGGATTGAATGTTTACAGATGAGTGAAGTGAGTTCAGCCCGAAATCAACGGTTGTTCAAAATTTTTAGAATGATCTGGTTGGCTGAAACATTCTCCCTTCTACTTAAAATTGAGTCACCTCATTCCGTGAGAACGAAAAATAATTCCCACAGTCTGAGAATTATTATTATTATTAATATTCTGGATTACACCGGAACCAATTGTCGGTCGGATGTCCGGTTGCAATTTGTATTGCGATTATCTTGGCCGCAAGCCAAGTTACGCTTAATCTAACATATACATTTGATTCGTAATTTTTACAATTATAACATATCCAAATCTGAACTTCCTAGCTCACTTACTAAGAAAGTTATTTAAATAAAATGAATTAGCTCATTAATTCTTTAATTATATTTAATGAAATTCGCACACCGTATTCTTAATATTTCGGTAAACATTTTGGCTATTTTGGATTTTGCCTATATTTATTCGTTTCCGAAATATTAATGTTTTAAAGTTAGGGCGTGTCCTTAATTTATAACGGTGTGTGTGTGCATTACATAACGTCAACGGAAATATCCGCCGGGCGTTTACAATCGTTTAGAATTGCTCGCTACAGCGCGAGATATGGTTCTTTCGATTTAAATTAACTTTATATTTGATTTTTAAAACTTTCTACATATAACCCCAAATCTATGGGATTTGGTACGTTATAATATATTCTTGTTAAAAGTTTTTTTATTATTAATACCGGTAGTAAAAAAAAAAATTATAATGTAGTCACTGAAATATTTATTTTACTTGGTATATTGTAGTGTTCACAGATTCATATTATTATTATTACCTGTGGGTTTAGTTAATACTGGCCCTCATTTTACCATGTAACATATAAAGCTCTTGGCAAAAAATATCGAAAATACATTTTCGTATATATATATATATTGTAATAAAACTGATTTTTTGTCGATCAGTCTTAATCTTCATACCCACTATAGGCTCACCAATTTTGTAACAAAATCTAAAATTCGGGGTTCCTAAAAATTATAAGATAATAAAAAAAATATTTTGTTCAAAGTAAAAAAAAAATTTATTATTTGTTATTTATTTATTAATTATTTCTTATGTATTTATTTATTTTTAATTCTTTTAATGATTAATTTAATTAATTTAATAGCTTAGAATAACCAGAATTGTTTTTCCGCGTTGACTAGATTATCTCATGTCATAATCGATTAGCGGTATTTCGTTATTCTATGATGGTACTCCTTCAGTGATGTTATTTTATTCTTTTCTTGGAGTCCAAGTGTCAAATATTATCTGGAATTCTTCTATCTATATTTTTACCAATAAATGAAACTCACAATTATAATATTTAAAGAATTTATTAACGTTAAAGATACTAATCGATTTTGAATCGATTAGTTAACCGACAGTTACAAACTCATATCTCAGGGCGATTAAATTCAGTATATAAAATATTAATATTAAATTGCAGGTTCTTTTAGCTGTTATTTTATAATAGTCAGAGAAAAGGCAAAGCTGAAAAGTATAATGCTTACAATAAAAACTGCTTAATTATCTAAAAATACAAAATATTATTGAATAGAAAATGTTAATAAGATAAATTCTCGAACCAGACTCAGGATGCTGTTCTGCCATCACCGCAAAGGATTCTGGGAGTAGTCCAAAATGGCCGCTCCCGTGCTGAATGTATATGAGGCGTCTTCACTGCAGAATTCTTTCAAGTAAATGTTGGTTATTGGTGTATTCCTCTTCCAAACAGTAGTGGTTAATTCCTCTTCATCACAGTGTAATTATTCGGGAGTAGTGGTCAGTTGTTCGGCATGGCAATCAGTGTTCAAATGTGTTCTTGTTCCAATGGTGGTGAGGTTTTACAATGTCCAAGTTTGTGTCGATATTATTTTGAATTCACGTTTTTATTGTTCTATTATCTGGATGACGACTTCAAATCTTCATAATTAGATTAATTTGATTGATTCCAGGTTAACTCAATGTAGATTAATCAGATTTTTCAATTTTTCTGGGTTATTTTTTATAGGTCTAGTTATATCCAAAAAATATCTTCTCTCTTTTAGAATGAATTCATTTGTCTGAGCTCGTTCGAAGTGTACGTCTCAACGTGTAACAATCAACTAACTCCCTTTTTCCTCCATACAATCAGTCCTGGCTGAATTAATATTAAATCTACATCGTTTTAACCAGATGGCATTTCCGCCTAAATAATTGACTTTTACATTATATGATTAATTACATTTTTACTATTATTTAATTTTATTAAATACTAACTACATAATTACTTTCCTTAGTTAATTCTGCGTTATTTAATACCAAACATGATATACTTTATAGTATTTTTAACTCAAAAAGTCAAATTTACAGTATAATTGAATGTAGGCCTTAACTGTACTTCCTGTCACCTCAAATGGTTTACAATTTCTATTATGTTCTAGTTATCATTGAGCAAGATCACTGATTGAATTAAAATGGTTATTTTTCTTTAATTCTTTGTAACTTTATGATTTGGGTTAACTAATTTACATATTATCTTTAATTTAGGCTTTCCTCTTAGATTCCAGTGTTAAAAAACTTGCATTTTTTCTAATAATATCTTATGCATTTCTTCAATACCTTTACAAAGTATTGTTACAGTTATAATATACAGTGATTGATTTACAATATATAATTTTCATCAAGTTAATTAATTTCCTTTACTTATTTACTAATTACAAGGTTTGTGAGATTTATCATTTGGCCTAGATCTTATGTTAGTTCATTTACAATGTTTATTATTATTCCAGCTTGCTAATACCCTCTCTGACCTACAATTCTTATAACATCTTAACTAAATTACCCGTATTTAATTACAGTAAGGTATTAATTAATATTATTAAAACATAACAAATATTTTTAACAAAAAATTATACTTCATCTCAGACATTCAAGCCTTGAGTTCAATGAACTGTTAATATAAACAAAACACATCTGTTTTTTCATCACCTAAAATATTCCTTAAAATTAATTTTCATGCAGTCCTTGCTGTTTTTGTTTTATTTTAGCGATTTACCCTTGATCACTCCACTATTTATTGTATACTCTTATATTATTTTTTGTCATTTTGTCTGGTATTGTATGATAAAGAATATCACTTATATGAGATCATCCGGATTTGCTTTTCATTATAAGATTAAATTGCACTGGTACATTTTTACATTTATATCTAGAACCTTCACGTACACATAATTCACATTTACTCTTATTTTATTGCATTGTACTTTTCTTATTTATGTTCATATTTTTGGGGGGTTTTTAATTTTATTACATGTGGTTGGTTTTCCAATAGTCATTCTTTTTATTAATGGATGTTTGTCTATACTGGGCATTTCCTGACCTGCTCCTATACTACCTGGGTATAATTACTTTATACTTTGGCCTACCATTATTTTTCTATAATTTCTTATATATTGCATGGTTGGTTTTAATTTATTTTATCTCTTCGAACTATTATTTCACTACACTGTGGTCCTTGACTAATTTTTATAGTAGTTTTTCTTGATGTCATCTTATTTTTATTTTATACAGGATCATTTTTTTTTTTAATTAGAACAATGTGGATAATCTGTCATGCTACAGATTGCTCTCCTCCAGAAGTAATTAGTTCAGATCATACTTTGAGTATGTATGAAATAATTGCTTATGATATTTTTTAGTTATTATATTCTTTGTCTTCCTCCCCATTTCTACATCTGCTTCTTCATACTTAAGCAGTTTTTTTTTTCTTAAATTGATTCTTCTTTGATAGATATTGTTATCTGAGGTTTATTATTATTATTATATTTATTTTTTCCTTAACTTAGTTCTTTACCCATGGGATATTTATTCCCTATCAAATCCTCTATTCAATTCCTAGGTCACATTATTTCTTCCTCTGGTATTCAACCCAATCCTACAAAAATATCCAGCATAACTAATTTTCCTATACCCAGAAATCTCAAAGGGTTAAGAGCATTCTTAGGGCTAACAGGATACTACAGAAGATTCTCACCACTATATGCAAAGAACACACAACCGTTACTGGAGCTGACGAAGAAAGGACAGAAGTGGAAATGGGAGAAGAAACACCAAGATGCCTTCAACCATGTGAAAACATTATTCATGGAAAATATTATGCTACATCATCCTCAACGTGAAGGAAAATTCGTAATCTACTCTGATGCCAGTGACTACGCCGTAGGGAGTGTACTGTATCAACAGGATACTACGGGAGAGCACCGAGTCCTCGCCTACGCCAGTAGAGTCTTCAAAGGAGCAGAGAGACACTACTTCACATCAGAAAAAGAGATCCTCGCAATAGTATACGCTCTTAAGCAATTCAGATATTATGTTTATGGTACCCACTTCGAGATACACACAGACCATCAAGCATTATACTTTCTATTGAAATGCAAGGTAACAAATGCCCAATTAGTAAGGTGGATTTTAGCCATTGGCGAATACTCGTTCACCATTAAGTATTGTAAAGGTAAAGACAATATTGTAGCTGATACATTAAGCTGATACATCACAGAGGAATGTGAAGAAGTCTATGAGAACGAGAATAAAGAAGTACAATTGCTACCAATTAAATTTAAAGCAAATGATGAGATAAACCAGATGCTAAAAAATTTAGCGCTACAACAAAATTTGGACGTTACGATAAGGGAGACGAAAGATCAAGAACAGCTACCGGATCACTATAAGGTACTGCATGGAATTCTCTTCAAGTTAGTAAGACAAGACTGGAAGATAGTCCTAACAAAATGTTGCATAAGTTGATCCAACCAGCACATGAGAGCTTAGCGCATGCTGCTGCTCTGAAATGCTACCTGAGTCTGCGAGAAGATTTTACTATTAATAATATGTTTCGAAAATCAAGAGTGAGGTGAAGAAATGTTATGAGTGTCAAACGGCGAAAGGACCGAATTTACACACATATGTTGAAATGCAGAGTATCCAGAAAGAAAATAAGGGAGAGCTAATTGCAGTGGATTTTCTGGGACCACTACTGCGATCAAGTCAGGGAGTAAAGCACATATTGGTATGTATCGATGTGTTTTCCAAGGCAATCCATCTGTACCCAATTATGTGACCTACACTGAAGGTTGTTCTAAACATACTACTGCAGAAATATATTCCAACACATGGAAAAATGAAAAAGATACTCAGTGATCAGGGTGTACAATTCCAGAGTGAGAGACGGGAGAGAACTTTGAGAGTAAATGGAATACAACCTGTACTTACATCCATAAGACATCCTCAAGGAAACCTTGCAGACAGGGTTAACAAAGAACTAGGTAAATATTTAAGGATATACTGCCATAATCAACATAATAAATGGGCAGAGTACAGTATTTACCATTTTTCGAGAAAGCGATCAACGAGAACTACAGTGAAGCAACCAGCTATACTCCAATAGAATTAGAAGAGGATAAAAAGTCGAACAGATTTTGGACGAAGTACATAAACAAACCCGAAAACCAGAATGTACCTGTACCAGTAAGTGTGAAGATTGAGTATGCAAAGCGATGGATAATAGAAAGGGGTAACAAGAGAGTGGAAAGATTTAACAGAACACACAAACTACAACAATTCAACGTGGTAGAAAAAGTATTAGTAAAAGCAAATCCAGTTGGAAAATGAAGCGATAATACAGCAAAAAAATTCTTTAGACTGTATAATAGACCATATACATTAAAACAGCGAGTCGCGAGACATACATTTATTGTATATGATGACGTGAAGAAGAAAGAAATTGGCAAGTACCATGCCAACTCATTTAGAAAGTTCTACACATAAAATAAATAGGTCAGTGGAACTAGTTTAAAGGAGAACAATATAGTTGTTAAAGCGGAGCTACGACTAACGTGTCAGCAACACCTGTGTGGGGAGGGGAAACATTACTTGCTCAACCCTCCAACTAAGGGTGAATTGAAACAATTACTATTCATTATTATTGTTTTGTATTATACGAATAAGTGTAGAAATCAGTAATATGAAATTTAAAAATATGATGTGTCTAATGATAAGAAAAAAAAATGTTAATAAATAAATTTATTAAATTTTTTTTACCAAGCAGAGGAATAATGCGACAATACAAGCATATGCTGTAATGTGCATTTATTAGATAAAATAAATATTTAGATTAAATTTAGAATTATGTAATAAATAAGGAGGTGTGAGATTGAAAGCCGAGTTTATACGCAGGAATCGACTTGCACGATCACGCGATTGATGCTGAGAGTGTGTACAGTAGTAAATAATGTGTATGCGTGAGGCCAGTTCAAGCCTGAAAGTTTGCAATCTCACCCCAAATAGTAAGAAAACCATAAATGACAGAAAAATTGCAAAAACTTCTAAATATGTAAAAAATAATACACATGTGCAGTGTGAAAATGGCGTGAATAAGACGTTCAGTGCGAATTCAGTGTGATTTTAAGAGCAGAGTAATTACACGAATTATGCAATAACGATGGTAATTACATTGAACATGTGTAAATAAATCAGACACCGTCAGAGCACCTTGTAATCCACATTAGACATTGCAATTGGCAGAAATGTGCGAAAGTATGAAATTGGACGATAGTGGGGGAACTGACGCCACCAAGCAATTCCTGACATGCTGAATTCTAGCTCAGCAGGTGCAGTAAGATGCTTGAATATAAATAAGGGCACGAATGAAGCCAAATTACTCTCAATCAGTCTTCAGAAGCGGCGGGACGCTATGTCCGCTATCGATTCGATTTTTAAATTTTGTTAATTGAACTGTAAAGTCGGATGGACGATATGTTCATCTAAGTATCAAACAGTAACTCGTGGTTTGATTACTAATACGATTATAGAACATACTCTACAATGTCTACACCCACAAACGTTCGTCACTCAAGACAAGCATCAAGGTTAGATCAGGCAGAGGAACGCTATGCAGAACAATAGAGGTGTCTACTAGCACAACAGCAGCAAGTGCAGAGCAACATATCATGCTACACTACAGCAACCAGAGAGGACCATAAGGAACGAGTAACTGGAGGACGACGAGTGGAACCAAGGAATGGACAGAGAACTCTATCAGAAGAGGACCTATGGATCAATGGAGGACATGGGTATGAGCTACGGAATCAAGGTGACAAATAATCAATTTATAAATTTTATGTGAAAGACTAAAGACAGTTAAAAGACACTTTGAAATTTAGAAAAATAAATAAGAGATGTAAAATGTAGATATAGAGATTCAGAGAATCAAATTTAAATTTAATAAATCTTTTCTTTGATGATTAACAATTAATTGAGTTAATTTAAATTTTATCAATAATTAATATGTATGCAATGCATAAAGTAACATAGTAAGAGTTATATAAAGAAAATAAAACAAAGCTGCAGTAAAGCACACAAATCAGACTGAGCAGTCGAAATTTTAAGATAACAAATAGAGACGTAGAATATAATTTTGTTACTGTAGGTTATAAGATTTATTTATGATAAATGTACTGCAACAATTGAACGTAAGCAAACAATAATGAAGGTTTATAGCAAAGCAAATGAGATTTTTAAAAACGCTTTTTTTTTTTAATAAATTGATGAAAACTTGTTAAAATTCAATAAATGACTACTCTTATTACTATTACACCCAAACCCCCGTAATTGGTACATATTAACAGTAATGTTAGATACATGTAGGCACAGCACAAATTAATTTACATTTGTTTTGCAATTTGTTGTGTTATACATTTTGACGCTCCAAGGTGTGGGGCTACACAAATTAAATTATATGTAAATTTGCACACAATTTAAAAACTGTTGTGTTAAAATACATATATTGTAACGTAACGGAAATACGGTCGTCGACGTTACATAAATCAACTTATAAGATTTAGAATAGAGAAGAAAATTTATTAATTATCCACACTTGTAAAAGGTCAGAAACCCAACCCATGATTGTTTAAATAAAATAAGAATACAAGGTAAAAAGACAAGAAAGTGATAATGTTAATAATAATAAACCTCAAGGTTCAGTGAGAGGTAAACAACAGACATTGACACATAATGTAAAAACTAATTTTGACTGTTTCATAATAATTGATGTTTTAAAGTAGATGAGAATGAGTAAATGGTGTATGACTTAAATGTACTTGTTATTAATTGTATCATGTTGTATTGTTATCATGATAGTGATGTTATATTTTGTGTTAGAAAGTGAAAGTTTTCTGTTAATAGAATACCAGGTAATTAAGTATTATGTGTTATCAATTTACCATTATAGAGCTGTTGTTGAACTCAGTAATTGATTACTAATTAATTTAATTTTATGTGTTATCTATAGGTCACGATAAAGCTTTTGTTAGATTTTATAGAGTTAATTATTTGTATACATGTACTTAGATAATAAGATGATTATAATTGTAAACTTGGCCAAAAAGGCTATAATTGTTAACGAGATACAAAAGAGTTTAATACAACCATGTCATAAATAGATAAAAGATTCTATAATATTGCAGATAGTAACAAGTTAAATTCAGAAGTAGATCAAGGTATAATGATAGGCCTAACAACCAGTAATATTATATAGTAAGTCAGATCAGAAAGGTTAGGTAAAGAAATTAGTAACAAATACTAAATAAAATCTAATGAGTTAGGAGAAGTTAATAATAATTGATAATAACAAATAAATAAACTCAAATTAAATAAATTCTTATAATGCCATAGTGTAATGATACCGATAGATAATGTTTAGTAACAGAAAAATAATATTTGTTAAAATAAATAGACTAAGAGGAAACGACAGCAAAATATATAAGAATTAGTAAACAAGCCATAAGTAAAATTATATTCAGATATAATGGAAATTTAGAAAGGGATTATTTTGATGAGTGGAAGAACATTGTATGAATGATTATAATATAACATAATATCCAATAAGAATAAAAAAGATGGTTGCTAGGGACGACAAAGGAGATAGAATTTGTTGATTTGATTACTGAATAAATTTACATGAACGAAGACGGTTTAGTTAAAAGACGATCAGGAAAGATTTGATTTAATTTAAATACAAAGTCCATAGAAATTTAAACAAACTGAATAATAAATCACAATAGTATGGTCCACTATCATTTAACCGTATTATATAATTGGACAATCTAAAAACTTATACGTGAAAGTAACGAAAAATAAAAAGGAAGAACTCTGATTGCAAAATTCAATAAAATGAACAAATGTTAACTTAATTAACTAACAAAACCAGAGAAATAACTACCTGCATAAAGTGATATAATCCTATAACGTAAAAGAAACGAAAATAAACACCAAATTATATCGGAACTTCAGTTTACACAATTCAATAGAAAAAAAGTAGTTGGATTCGAATTTTGTCGAAGCACGTAACCACAAAACTCGGACATTGGTGAACAAAAGGAGCGGTATTTCTGCATCATCCCACGACCAGGAATTAAACTTTATTTCAACTTGGAGCAAAGACTGACGAGAGCAAATTCATCTTCATGCTGTTATTGACCGAACAAGACGAATAGGTTATCTGTACAGGGCCTTATCGAGTCACGATGCCGAGCGGACGGTAAAACTACAATTTTTTTAAATATTATTTAATAAAAACTTAACTCTATATTGTAATACCTTGTATTCCTATTTATGCATTTTCTGATCTTACTAACAGTTGAAAGAACCTTCACGCCCTGTATTTAAAGAAATATAAAATCATAACTAAAAATAATATAAAACCTTGAATCCGATCCATAATCGATTACTTCTGACATATAGCCTTTTGTATCTAACGTAAAAGAAACAACTTTGTTGGACAAGAAATATTAAATATTAATAAAGAATCCTTTCAGAATTCCGATATCTTCTCATTTATATAAGATTTAGTGTAGTGTGAACAAGATATAAGATAAGTAAAGAGAGTAACTAATAATCACCGTACGTGGTGGGTTAACCTACAATTTTCCGTTGTCTGGGAACCACAGCACTATTCGCGGACTGCTTAGGTATTACAGAGAAAGAGAATACAATAAAAATTTCTTCTCTTCTCTCCAACGCAGAATAGGCTTGAGCGAAAATTTCAAATTACACACTATACGCATAATTTTCACTCACAATAACACAATTATATTAAATAGAGAGGAAAGGAGATATCCTTAACATTATTATAACACATATTAAAATAAGATACATTATAAATTGGCATTCACAACAGAGAGGATTAACGAGGAGACACCCGTGTTAACATAATATATATATTGTCACAGGACAAAAGGCTTGCCGCATGACAAATGGGGCCAATCGTACAATCTAGTATTTTTGTTGGCCCTAAAAAGGACCGTGTGGTGAGAAGGCTGATGTTGGTTGTGCCGCGCTGAGATGTTCGGCGGCTGCGCCCGCTGTTCGTGGCGTACTGTTGGGCGCTATGTTGATTGGTGTGCCGGCTGGTAGCTCACTGGCGTGGCTGGATCTTGCATCCGCAAGACGATCGGGGCCCCACGTTGGGCGCCACTTGTCACCGGACAAAAAGGCTTGCCGCATGACAAATGGCGCTAATCGTACACTCTAGTGTTTTTGGTGGCCCTAAAAAGGACCTGGTGGCGAGAACGCTGATGTTGGTCGTGCCGCGCTGAGATGTTCGGCGGCTGCGCCCGCTGTTCGTGGCATACTGCAGTCCTCCTCTTCTTTCGGCATCGGTTGTAGAGTCGGATGCCGGCCCAGCGACATCCTATCGCTGGCGCGGAACTGGAGGGCGAAGACGCAAGATTTTCTGCTGGCCCGGTTTTTATGCACTAACCGGGATCGCTGATTGGCTCGCTCCGAACACGTAGTTGGTCACGTCTCGGCGGCTGCTGATCCAGGATTGGCTCGCCTCGTATTCTTCAGGTGTCACGCGCCGTGTCGCTGGTACCGGAGAGCAGACGTAATGAATCGCTGTTGCCACAACTCCCCCGGGTCTTGAATGCTCTCCGGTAGCCAGCCTACTGCTCTTCTCCGGATCTTGTAGAGGTGTCTGTTGGGCGCCATGTTGATTGGTGTGCCGGCTGGTAGCTCGCTGGCGTTGCTGGATCTTGGATCCGCAAGATGATCGTCGCCCCACATTGGGCGCCAATATATATATAAAATAATCAGGCTACTAGATTAATAGAAGGAGTGTTATTAGAAGCTACGTGCGTTGTTGATAATAAACTGGATTAGGGGACAAAATGGAATGAAACAGAAGAAGCAGCTGTATGTGTA
Source organism: Magicicada septendecula (assembly GCA_034769895.1). NCBI lineage: Eukaryota > Metazoa > Arthropoda > Insecta > Hemiptera > Cicadidae > Magicicada > Magicicada septendecula. Next base: position 395,497,167 of record CM068373.1, on the reverse strand, counting down.
TAGTAAACAAGTGAAGACTGTGTTTACTATTGGATGTATTCAATTTTATCAAATAATTATAACAGCAATATTATCATTGCATATTTTAAGGCTATTTGGCAATAAAAAAAGTGACCAGTGCATTGGAAGATAATGGTCAATGGGCAACCAACAGAGGAGATGTCACATTTTAACTTTCTAGAGTGTGATATTAGTTACAAGATTGAGATTGACATCACCAATAAACTTCATAAATACCAACTGATATGTGGCACTGTACACCACACAGTACATAACAAAACAACACGAGAAACACAGTTGAAATTTTACAAGGTACTGGCAGCACCTGTGCTAACATATGGATGTGAAACATGGGCATTGCGGAAACAAGATACTCAGTATATACAAGTCACCAGGGGCATATTTACAAAGAAGGGGGACGAATGGGACAGGACCCCCCCAGAGGGTTGTAAAAAGTTGTCAAATTTTGTTAATCTATTAATTTTTAGGCCCTTCTATTATTATTTTTTAGCTGTTTTTTAGCTAGTAACTCTTTTTAAACATACCAACAGGTTATTACACAGCATTTGTGTATACACTTGAAGTATGAAATAAAGGCAAATCAATTTAGTTAGTATATTATAAATCATGTTTCAGTAACGCATATTTTTATTGTGTTATTGCTGATTACTTTAATGGGATTGATATTTCAGGATGATATCTCATGTTTTTTCAGCTCTTTAAAGATAGTAATGTTGATTAGTCTTAACCTGTTCTTTCTCGGACCCCCCCCCCCCCCCACCAGGCCAAATTCTAAATATGCCACTGCAACTCATTGAACCAAATTTTTTGAGATGAGTGGAAGGTGTTCCTCCATGATCAAATAAGGGATGAAGATATAAGGGGCTAAGCTGGAAATATTCAGCATGAACGATAGGATTAGGCAATGCTCATTGCAGTCGAAACATCATATAAAGAGAACGAGTGATGACTATCTAATGAAACAGGTAATCAAACATAGGTTCCAAGCAAGATGAGAAATAGGAAGAAGATGGTAGGACTGAAGATGGGAGATGTTGTAAGCCTAGAAGCTCATAACATGAATGTAAGCTCATAGTTGTTATTACCCATTTTTACCCATTTCTGTCCTCCTTCACTACTTATCTACACACTAGTGCACTACTGTTTGATTTTATATTTGTGTTCCTTAAAATGAAACTGTTTTTTGTCATTTTCATACGCATTTTCACAAAATCCAGCTGCATGAACAATCTATTCCACAAGAGCTTTCTTTGCTCTATGTTCATTTAAGAATTAATGTAACATACAAAAATTATCTCTATATGTATCACAAAATGAATATGTTTTATAGAAAATTGGCTTTATGTAAAAAAAAAAAAGCCTAGGATATTGGAACCATCTGGACAATATGTGCAAATGCCCAACGTCCAGTATCATATTATGTAGCCTACACACATTTTGAAGATTTGCTCACAGTGCAATACAAATAATTTATTAGTTAAATTGTGTAACCCTATAATATCCTATAGATATGCAAACACGCACACACACGCGCACGCACACACGCACACACACACACACACACACGCACACACACACACACACACACAAGTACTTGAGCGCATACAGTTATCTCTAAAAGGCAACAATGTAATACAAACTCATAAATGATCAGAGTGAAATTTTCTTCTTCTTATTATTATTAGTCTAATTAGAAAAGTGAAGTGCAGTTAAAAACTCTTATTTAACAAAATTCTTAAAAACCACTGAAATTAAAAAGTCTGTTAATAACATGAAAATTATAACTTTAATTGTTAATGCCAAGATACTGACCACGTTCGTACTCTTAATATAATTCTTTTATAAACTCATATTATCACTGTAAGCACTCAAATACTCTCAAAACTAACAAGATGTACACATGTTAATCTCATTTTTTTACTTTTTGTACAAAGTAAATAAAACAATTAAGCATGTACCTACTTAATAACAATAAAGAGGATTTTAATAATACATTGTATTGGTATCTACTAATCTAACTGATACGGTTAAGAAACAACAGTTTACCTGACACTTGTCACATTTTTTACGTTTACGTTTTTTATTTTATTTTGATTTTATAAAAAACTTTTTAACTGAAAAGATCCATACACTGCTGAACAGCTTCCAAAGGTTTAAAACTTGGAGAACTAATTTCACAACATAAAATAATTGAACAATACAAAAATAATTTATTGCTGTGTTCTTTCATCAGTGATTAAATTTGCTCAGTGTACAGTTCATAAGTAAGCAATGGTGTACCTCCTCTTTCAGGGCCCCCTTCAAAAGTTTTTGCAGGCCTCCCTACTACCCTTACTTATTTCATGCCATTGACCACACTTGAATACTAACCACTCCTTATAGCTGTGGTAACTTCTAAAATGATATAACATGAACAGAATAACTATTCTTTCTTGTATGATATATTCTCTATTAATAAAACATAAACTTTTTTCAATTAATAATTTAATTTGTTATTTAGTATCTTTTATGGCTTTGATTCAAATTAAAAAAATACTGATTATCAGACATGTCACTACCAACCAATTATAATTTTGTCATTTATTGAACTTTGAAGATGTACTTTGAAAAAAGCATAACTTTTATTAAATTCGATTCAAGAAGACGGTGAATGTTTACAATAACTTTTATATCGTACAGTTTATTAACTAATCTCATATTTTTAATCAAACCAAAAATCTATTTTATCTTTAAATCTTTCTGTCATCTGCTTATAGCTTTATACTTTAAAATAATTTTAGTATAATATTGACATTGGAATTAAGAAAAATATTCTGACATAAAGACACTTTGTTTTACAATAATAGGATTTTTGTATTTCAGAACATTACTTAAAATACAATTCTTAACTGGCCTTTTCGCATTCCTAAATGGAATCACCACTCTACTGTGCATTTAACCTAATAATTTATACTCTCCAAATACATTATTAGGTACTGGTAGAACAGTAAACTTATACATGTATTTGTTTTTGATGTTAAACACATATGGGGAAATTTGTTTTAGTTAAGTTCAATAGTTTATAATGAGTCATAAAAATTAAAGGAAATCTTTGAGCGGGCCTTATAGTCTGCAGACCCCCTCTGCATTGTCCAGCAGTTACGCCACTGCCAGTAAGGACACAATAGCAACACTATTACACAACCATTACAACTGAATGTTATACCCTCTCTTGTCCTGTCCCAATTCTCTTTGTCTTGTGTTGAGCTTGACATGCTCATCTTATCATAGGAAATTATGGGACTTCATCTCTTCAGCATCTCCTCTATCTTCCTCCTTTACTTAATCAGTTAGAAGGTGCCCATGCCAGTGTTCTAAACACCCAGTCATCATTCTTCATTGTAGTAATACATCTAGTCCAGTTCCATTTAAAAAATTTTGCAGATAATAGCAAATTTAGTAAAATGTGTCTTTTCTTTATCACAGTAGAGACAGGGCTGAATTTATGACCCTTCAGGTCCCTCAGCAGTTTTATGAAGACCGCCCCCCCTGATACAGCACTTTTTGTGTTGAAATTCATTTCCCTACAATAATAGTCTTTATTTTACTTTCATTACTTTAATGATATTTTCAAAATGTACCACTATAAACTTAGTCTCAGAATGTTAAAAAAATTATAATTAATTTTTTGTTTTTGTATGCCTACAATAAGTTCTTAAAATCACTAAGGTAAGCAATACAGTTAGAGAGACAAATAGATAGTTGTTAAATCTGTATTAAGATTCTATGATGAAATATACATACTATTACTCAACAACAATAATCAATCATTTTCAGTACATAGGAGACTTAAAATATTCAAACAGACTTATTTCATAACATTTCATAATACACGTTTTACAATTTACAGTTTTCAGTTTTGAAAAGTCATTTCAGCAGACATTCTCAAATAGAAAAAAATAGACGTTTTCAAATTTCTACAGTCAGGATGGCTGTGAAGAGTTCATTGTGATGACGTTAGACAACATTTAAATTCAATTTTTTCATAGGACAATTCCTGTCTTGAGTTTTTTTAAAAACTGATTTCCAGTTTTTATAACTGATTTATCCCTCTCAATATCTTCAACGTATTTGCCATCAACTTCATCATTGGAATGTTCATTTTTAGGTTTTGTAAAAGAGTTCTGAAAATTTCATATTTTATGTTTTTTTCTCTTAAGTAGCTTTGGAGATGAAACCACTCTTTTAAGTAAGTGAACAAATTCTTTTAAGTGTGTGTTCTGAACAAATAAAAATGTACTGAAAACCTGTATATATGCTTCTGAATGCCTTAAGAATATTTTCAATAAACTTATATTAATGAAACATGCATCTGTATGTATTTTTCCCACTGCATAAATTAGTTAAAAACTTGATTATTTTTACAAACAAAATGTGAGGCTCCCCCAGTGGCTGCCATATCTGCCTATAGAGAAATACATCACTGAGTAGAGATCCCACAGTTTCTTCTTGTTAGTACATTGTACTTGTTAGTACACAGCTTCTTATAATAGTCATTTAACACTATGTGCGAGAACAGTGGATGAAGACCACCCTCCTTGCAACAGGTGACTGAAGAAGTTAGAGTTTACTTTGCAATGAAGATAACACACCCAAATACACATAAATATATATTAAATATATAAACTATAATATATTTAATATTTATAATAACTTTACCTCAAGATGTTTTCCCCTTATTTGGCACATGTTTCGGGAATCCTTGTGTTCCCATCTTCAGCCTTCCTGATTTTGGGAACACAAGGCTTCCCAAAACATGTTCCAAATAAGGAGAAAACATCTTGAGGTAAAGTTATTATAAATATTAAATATATTATATACAACAAGAAACAGACTGTAGCAAAAAGTGTTTGAATATATGTATGTATACACACATACACATATACATTTAAAACATAAGACAAAGAGCACTTAGTGTAGTGAAATGGAAAACAGTCCAATGAGATATGTTACTGTAGTGAAATGGAAACACTCTAATGGGATATGTTACTGTAGTGGTGTAATGATACTTCTTGTAATTTTAATCACAAACAATCCCTAAGTATAAAACAAATGGTGAATGCAACAGAATTTCAAAATTACACAGAAATCAGCAATATCAAAAGCCTTTTTAAAAAACATTTAAAACATTAAAATGTTTTTAAATTACATTTTCTCCAAGAGTGGAATGCCATGTTAACAGCTGATCAAATGTTATCTCACTTAAGTTGGGATAGGTCTGAATAATAATACAAAAAAAATACAAAAAAACGGGGATTAGTTCAGTCATGTAACTTGTTTGTCACTCTAACACATTTAATTACACAATACAATTACTCTAAGCTGGATTTAGTGCACAGCTGGTGAGTTCACTAATCTTATTCAACTACTGGTGACGTAATTTGAAAACGTACCTTACAAACAATCTCCTCCTCCTCTCTCTCAAACACACACACACGCATACACACACTCACACACACTTATGCACAAATTTGATTGAAATACAACTAGTTCAATAAACATGTTTTATCATGAATTATACAGTGGCGCCTGGTGTTATGGTTGCAGCGTTGAACAGCCACCAGTATTGAATAACTAAACTATAAAATAATATATGAAAATATTAAGCAGTTAAAAGTGCCATCAATTTCTACAGAAAGCATATTAGATTCTATGCGGCAATGTTCACATCCAATTCAAATGTAGCACATAGGCTGGTGGTTATAGGCCGCTTGCAACTTCAACAGTAAATGGCAGAGCTTACTACACAAACATATGGGAGGACGTGCGTTACTCTTCACAACTGCCATATGTTCTATATGTACGCTTGGTGGTTGCAAAGCTTATGCAACATTCCACTAGTAGAATTGTAGTGCATCCATGCTGTGTCATGAAAAGAGCACAGCCTTCTTGACTAGTTGTGTCCGGTTTAATGTTTACGTTGGTTCAAGACAAACATTGTACGTTGAGGTTATAAAATTATAGTAATAATTTTGTATAACTGTGATTATGGTAGTTTAAGGTCTTTTAACCCTTCTTCCAACCACTCTACCAACTACTGCAACCACCAAAATTTGGAACCACCAGCCGCCACTGAATTACGAACTGTGTTAGTAAAATATTAAGATGTCAAAACATTCTCTACCACTTCTTTGGGCCAACACATCATTCTATCATACGTGCAATGCCCCATAACTAGCCTATATATTTTTTCAAACTGATGGGAAATCGGATCATTGTACAACTTTCAACCTAGGAGTATTGATTTTGAGGTTTATATCTCCTAGACACCTGCCTTCCTTCATTATGACTACTGATGTCTCTCTGGTCACAGTACTGATTGTAATACTGTTGAACTACCTGGCATTCTATACATCTGTGTGGCATACCACACGATACATCCAGAGGCGAATCTTGAGACCAAGCAACGCAAGCAGTGCTTAACCAAAGAAAATCAAGCAAAAGTAAATAAATGATTATGTAACCAACATTATTGTTGTCACCAAAAAATGTTTCACATGCATTCTTACGTTTCATCTTTTGTAAATCCGCGACACATTTGTCACCTATTTTCCAGTCAAAATGATACTGATGACTTGATTTGATCAGTTATTAATACCACTTCGTTTCCAGTTCTGTGAACTGTTTCAACAGCTGACTGACCGTTCCACCCCCAAAGCAATGACTTCAAAAAATGCTTCAGTACACTAACTGTAAGTTAGCCATAATTTCAGAAATCTTAGAATTTATTTAGGATTTCATAACTATGCTTCATTATCTTCCTTTCTTTTTTTTTTACATTCGGCAACACTTTTAAATACTCAAACTTTTAGCAATCTAACCTACGATTTCAGTGGTTTGCTGGTATAACTACAGTATATAGAATGCTAAACCACACAGCACCTGGCACTCAGAGACGTAAAAAGCAAGCACTCTTTAGTAGTGCTTTAGGCCACTAGGGGTGCTAGCAGCATCCCAGCTCAGTGAAAATGCAAATATTTTTTTGAAGATTTTCTATCATTGGAATTTTATGTACATGTGCTTAGGGTCTATGCTTGCCCTACCCTTGGTGTCAGGAATCGCCACTGAATACATCCTGATTCTGATAAATAATGTCATGCTAGCCAGGGCTGATATTACTCTTAGGCTGTTTTTAGCAAGAACGCTTTCTCTCCTTCACCAACTTTTCTGCTACAGGTATTGGTTACAACTACACTGCAATAGATTTACATTCACAAATGATTTGAAGAAGTGGAGGATTTCAATAATTATATAAAACTGGCTTTACACTGTTTTGTAAATACTAAAACCTTAAATACAGTAAAAAAAAAAAAAAAGTTCTTTTAATGAAACCAATAATTTCATTACCAGAATTCTCAAAGCAACACACATTTATAACAAAACAGTTTATACAATGAAGGCAATACATCGATGAAGGTCATATGGCATCCTGAAAATGATAAAAGTAAACTTGTGAGCTTTGATCCTTCTTCTTTTCACGACATGCATGTTTACCTAAGTTACATCTCAATTTTTATTTTTATGTGCATAAACAATCTTCCACAAGATAATTTGTTTAGTTCCTTGTCTTTTTTATTCGACATTCTGTGTATGACACCACACACCATCAGAAACCTCGATATTTTTGTAGTGATATCTCGGCCTGTGTCATTCCCAATACTGATAGTCCAACCCAGGTAACTGAAGTCAGAAACTTGTTCCAAAACTGTTCACAACAGAACAATTTTTGATGTGACTGGAAACTTCCCCTGTGATGTAAAGAATACTGCAACTCATCCTCTGTTTTCTGTGTTAAGACTGCATCAATAGCATAGAACAAAATATCCAAACTCGTGTATCCAATATCCTATTTTACTATTTGGATGTAAAACATGGGTTCATACAAAGAAGATTAAAAACCAGATTCAAACTTCTGAGAAGAACAAAGAGTTGCACGAGACAGGATCATTTGCACAATGAGGATATTAAAGAACTCCATAAATGATAAGATCCCGACATATCACAGGGAATGGTTACAGCATCTAGACAGAATGGAGGAAGGACGACTACCTAAGGTTGCATTTCGATATAGACTCTTTGATACAAGAGATGTACGAAGACTGAGAGTAAGATGGAGAGATATGAAGACAGAACAGACCAAGTGCCTAATCCATGAGAAGAAGAAGAAGAAGAAGAAGTCACACTTTATATCTGTTGTATTCTTATCACAGAGTAGAGTCTACGACTAAAATTTCTATTTCAAAGCCTTCAGTTCTTTCCTTATTACAAGACTGGACAGCTTTATTTCTGAGCCATTTCTAGAATTTGTAATGGAGAGGGGTATCAGGTAATAATAACAAGACTAATTAAGCATATAAAATATCGTGTGACCATCAAGTAGGTAGGAATAGTAATAATAATTTATCGTGAATTATAATTTAGGCTAAAATTACGCATAATAACGAGCAGTACATTAAAATTTAATAAGAACACTTTGGCTTCTGGGGACCTAGGTGCCTTCAACTCCAGGCTGGAACTGCCAATACCTTTGTTGTAAGTAAAAGGATCATCAGCTATTCCAAACAGCATGCATTATGTCATTCATTATCATCATTAAAAATCTTTTGTTTTATTTCTTTTATTTTGTTAATTATCACTTTAATATCATTAAGATGATGATTGCTTTTTATTTTAAATTAATTTTATAGTACTGTACAGTGTTTGTCATTAAATTAAACTCTAATTTAAATTAACTTTTGGTTTTTATTAATTACACTCGGTTTTAATTCAATGATTTTTGGCCTTAGTAATACAATACAGTACAGTATACAGGTTCCTGTAATTATATAACAGTATGTTAGAAATGATTTTGTAATAAAAACCTTTGTTTTTGTAAATAGACATAATGTTTTTAATTTACGATCTATTATCCGAAATACAATTATCTGAATGGGTCCTGGTCCCGAGAGGTTTGGATTTTCAATTCTCTATTGTACTAGAAATACTGCCAATTTTATACATTCCCTTATCAATACTACAAATACTGTATTATCTGTTATATAAATATTATAACTTCTGCATATAGATTATAGTTGTACTGGATCTTATCGTAATTTTACTATATCTACTAGCAATTTTATACAAACCACTATGTTGTATTTGGTACTGACGAGCCAGGTTGGTAAATGACCTGAAGATGGCTTGACTGCCTAAAGCGCTCGTCAGTACCAAATACAACATAGTGGTTTGTATAAAATTACTAGTAGAAATATTTGAGACCACTAACACTCCAAAATAACAATAAATTTTACTATTGCTGTGCAAAAATTATATTTTACACATTTGTATAAATTTGTATTCAGATTTGAATTATGGACAAAAATTTGCATAAACTGGTAAACTGTGAATATCCTTTGATTAAAGTTTACAATACGAACAAAAGAAGTAAGGATTGTCTGTATCATAAGGTAGTAAGGATTGTCTATCTGAATTGCATCACAACAATGCAATGTTAAATTAAGCTTGAATAAATACAAAACAGAAAATCATAAAGAACATTTGTTTACAAAACCAGTGTTTTCAAATAAATATATCTTCTTTAAAAAATTAATTTCAATATAAGACTTAACATCCCCAGCATTGGTATTGCATACAATACTTGGTTTTAATTTGTACTGTCAAAATCTGATCAAACGGGAGCTGTATTAAACAATGTATTTACAAAACAAATATAACAATATTTTTTTTATTTGTCTATAATATCTAGTAAATTAATTTTTCACTTTAAGTACAATAAGTTCTCACAATAGAAAATTATAATCTCGTATCAAACTTACTAAATAAATGACTGTTTTTATTTTTTATTTTTCTGGATTAAAGGGAAACCCTTTGTTGTATCTCTTCTTCATCCATTTTGACTACTCCTGTGGTCCTCCTTGATCAGTACACAATAGTCTTGAGTAGACCTTGTACTCCAGAGTCTCCCTTGACTTTTCTGCACAATGATATAAACTTTCTATGTTTAACTGGCAAATTGTATGATTACATCAGCTTGTGGTATTATCTGCGGCATACTAGAGTCAGTTAATTCACCCTGTCATAGTCAGACTGTGACAAACCCATAACACACATGTTGACAAAATGTTTGGCACAAGACATCCATTAACTAGTCTTCACAACTGGAAAGTCAAATACAAAACCAAAGGTCAAACTTCTTCTTCAGTTACGTGGTTTTCTCTTTTATGCCATGATACATAAGGTTTAACAAAACATAAATCTTAAAGTTAGTTACAAATTAAAATGATACATCAACATACACCCAGTTGATTTTTAATTAAAATAAAGAACAATAAACCAAAATATACAGTAGGTCTACATGAAAAGATTTCTAAGTCTGTTATGTTGGCTTGTTCTCATAAATTTCCTGTAGGTTTATTTTTTAACTCCTAAAGGCAATGCCTTGTCGCTGTAGCCATGTCACTCTATCCCTTGCGATATTCTTCATTTCTCCATAGGACCCACTATTCACGACACTCATTGTGCTGCGGAAGTATGCAGTTCTTGGTCTTCCTTTGGGCTTCTTCCACACTACTTTGCCCTCAAAGATGTTAGTTAAAAAAGCACTGTCTGATCACATGCCCTATCAACTTAATCTTCCTCACCTCTATGTAGGTTTATATGACAGTAAAATGTTTTCAGATTTTTTTACTCTTGTTAAAAATTTCAGTTACTGTACCTGAAATCATGAGAAGCACACAATTTTTATTAAAGTAACAAGTACTGATCATTAACAGTTGCCAGATATTAACAAATATCTACGGCTAATCCAAACAGAATCATCAAGTGATAAGAAGAGTCTGATAATATGCTTTATTTCTGCCTGTCTACGTGTAATTACACTGCTCTCACGGCCACACATTAGCCAGCCATACGCTGTTGTATAAAATTTATAATTGTTTTTTACAATATTTTTCACAAATTACTTTCTGTTCTATGATAACATAAATATGATATATGAGAAGCAAAATATAAAAGTAAGCATCATATCCGTAAACACATGTATGATTAACGGCCAGAGTTTATTGGTGGCGGTGGAAACAGATTAGTTGGTTTTTAGATAAGAATCTTCATTAAGGCCTGGCAGGTGTTACCCAAATATAACCAAACATATTTCTGCAATGCACTTTATGATAACATCTGAAACCAAACTTGTGGTATATGGGTTACCTATGTTATATGCTACTCACAACTTTTACTCATTTTTTATGGTACTTGATATGATATTTTTACCATCCTACTGTTATCTATTTGTAGTATTGATCTCTTGCTAGCAATTATTCTCTTCAATTTTATCAAAGTTTTAATTTTGCAAAAATTATATTTGTGAGAGGAAGTGTGAGGGGGTGAGAGGTACATCAGAGAGAACTGACACAGAAAAACCAACAGATAAATATATAATACTTCCTTTTATGATTACATACATATCTGACATAAATGAATGTAAGCATTCACGCGTGGGGTTACGCGTGTGCACATGAGATAAAATTAGATTTGTCTTGTTTCACTACCGTACTATACAGCAAGGAAGTATGCACTTCTCAAAAATACCAGTTGCAATCCATTCTGTGCTTCTGACAAATCTATTGTCTAATCTCAATGAGTCATAATACTGCATACCTGGTTACACTTACTGTGTAAACATAAACATGTGTTTTATTCCCTCACTCAAAGTATTTACGTTGGCTACCAAAGCAACTCTTATCAGTCGTTTAAATTAATTTTTGATGTGAATGCGAATGAACATCTTATGGTTCGTTCTCAGTGTCATGTAAGGTTTTGCCGCGACCAATATTTGTGTACTTTCGAGGGCCTCGTGTGCAAAAACTGTAAGGATTACAGAATATCTAAAACTATGACTGGATAGCCCGTTTCGTCGACTACCGGAAATGGTTTGTCGCGAGTGGAGGGGGGGAGGTTGCGCGGTGACGTCACAGCACTGCGCGTGGGGGTCTAAATTTGGGCTTGTGTGGGCACGGCGCGCGCTCAGTTCAGTTGTATCTCTGGAACGAGTTGGTCGATTTTAGTGATCGAGGTGTCTACGGAGAGCTGAGAACGTGAGTTAGACGTTAATAACACAAGAAATATAAAATTAACATTGGAAAGCAGAAAATATTGAGATATTGTGAAAATGCCGCGTCCTCAGAAGAGAAAGAAGGCTGTAAAATATGGAACTCCGAACAAAATGCGTGCACCACGACTTACAAATATAGAACGTTGTCGGCTACGTCGATTGCAACAAAAGGAATTGGAAAGAAGACGCCAGAATTCGAATTTGGATGGTGGAAGTGGAGCACCCAGTACAAGTAGCGAGTGTGTACAATGTGCGAAATGATTGGCTGGTTCCATATATGCAACAAGAATACGATCTACAACTTGTACAAACCTCTCCGACTACACTTGGAAACACCACAATCGACTTAACGTTTGTACGTCAACTTAGTCCGACGATTATGCCCTACGTTTCATATTTTAGTTACCATTGACCAATTGTTCATAGGTTAGCCATTTGTACTAATGATTTCGATGAATAAATGTTATGTACAGCGTAATTTTCTTTCTTTCATTTCAACTTTCTTTCTGACAAACAAAACAAAAGAATCTCCCAATAACGAGAGTAACGTATGTAATTTCGCATTCACGAAATAAAGATCCGATGCGAGTATCAAGAATACTCCCTGAATTTTTTTTAGCTACACAGTCGTGTTGTTGCTGAGTTGTATATCAATTAATCAAAGGCTTACACCAACAGCAGAATGACGACACGAGGGGTCAGTTTCATTGAAGATAAATGCTGCATCTGCTGAATGTTAATCGTGGCAGCATCGAGTCCATATGGAGAAGACATCTTCATGTCATTTTCCTAATGGGAAAATCTTTTTGGCAGACATGGAAAGTAGCTAAGAACACAGAATCACATCAAAGCATTCTACAAGTAAACGTTCTGAACACATGAACTATACGTTACAGAAGGGAAATGAAGAGTAACGAAGGAAACATAGGTACTATGGACATTACTTCAGACTGAATACCAATCATAATTTGCATGTATGTATACATGTGAATTGACTGAGCAGGTGGTGCTGAAGTTTGGAGAAGGAAGTGATACTGTCATGGCAAAGCAAACGCACAGTTAAGCAATGAGTATGAGCATATTATACTGACTGCACAATGGAATGTATTAACTTAGAAAATAACATTGTGACAGTCAATAATTACTGCTTAAAGATAGAAATTATTGGACATAATAGTAATAAAAACCACACAAATTCTTCCTTATGCTGATGATGTAGCCCATTACAAACAGAAACAACAAATTTTGAAAGAAGCTGTACATAATGTAGATAGTGAGACAATGGAGAGAAGACTGAACATAAATGATAGAAAACCAAACAAATGGAAATAGCAAGAATGTCATGTAACAGACGTCTACAATGCAAAAGTCATGCGTTTAAACAAACAAGTTCCTACCTAGGCTCACAAATAAACTACACTAGCACCCCAAGCAATGACACTACGCAAGAATCCTTAGTGGTAACCAATGTTACTAAGCCTACTTAAAATTAATCAAGTCAAAAGCACTGAAAAAAATCATTAAAATTAAAAATATACAAAAGCATAATTAAACCAGCTGTAACATATGCATGTGAAACCTGGATATTAACAAACAAGATGATCAGTATCTAAGAATAATTAAACAAAAAAATACTGAGAAAACGTATGATATATACTGTAGAATATGAAGGAATGAAATAATGTAGAATCATGAAATACATAACCTAATATTCAGAACTGTAATAAAAGCAGGAGAGTGGAGATGCATTCGAAATGCTGAAACTGATTAAATATTGCAGCAAGAAGATACAGTGTGCTTCATAAAGGCAAGGCTGATAAGCTGGCTAGAACATGTGGAGAGAATAACGCAGGAGAGATTGCCCAAGCAAGTGTTAAATGGAAACATCGAAGGAACTAGAAGAAGGGGCAGACCCAGAAGGCAATGGATATATGAGGTGGAGGATGACGTAAGAAGAATGGGCATACAAAACTGGAGGAACATTGCAAGATAGATCTGGAGGCGAGTGGTGGCAGAAGCCAAGGGTCATTCCATCCTGTAGAGGTCCACAACTGACATAGTAAGGTTTACAAAGAGTAGAAGGATAGTCTGGCTGGGGCACATAATGAGGATGGAACAACACAGAATACCCAGAAAAATTCTGTAATGGAGACCAGTATGAGGGCAATCAAGAGGAAGGCAAATGAAGAGATGAATCAAGGATGTTGTGAAGGATGTAAGGAATATGGGGATACAAAGACAGAGAAGACTATGTAATGGAAATGGCTGACTGGAGAAAAATTGTTGAAGAGGCTAAAACCCATTCTACATTGTAATGCCTGTAGAAGAAGAAGAAGACAACAAAGTTTTGAGGTGATATGATGGTACATATATGCACAGCACAGCAATATACTTTGCTTCTTTCAGCATAACCTCCCAGCTAAAGAAATCTGTTATACCGCAAAATCTGGTTTATGTTCTATGACAGATTTTGCTCCTAGTTAATAACGTTTCTGTTGATATTTTAGTGTTCAGTAGGTGCCACTGATCACATGTTAAATTTCGCAAACAGGTTTTAAGAAAGTAAGTATTTTATCAGAACCTGGTTTCGTCATTTGTGCTGAGTTACAAATACTGTGCAAACAGAATTATCACTGTTGCACACCACTATAGAAAAATTATTCCGATTAGCGCTTCCAAGCTTCTCAGCTCGTCAGATTGGAAAAAAAAAATTTGCACAGTATTTTTGCACGGTACACTTTTTTTCCGATCAGACGATGAGCTGAGAAGCTTGAAAGCACTAATCGGAATAATTTTTCTATAGTGGTGTGCAACAGTGATAATTCAATTTTGTGATTATAACCACTAACACAACTTTCTTAATTAAAATACTGTCCAGTTGTTGAATGTGATTAAGAAAATTCCTTGCTTCATAGATAGTATGCCAGATTTCCAAAAGGATTACATCAATATACAAATATTTAGTAACTATCATATGCACATATACACAAAATAAGGGACACTTCGGACACGCCAACTTCTACAGTAAGTCAGTAATCCTTTGCGTCAAGAGAAAGGGAAGATAGCACTTCAAGCTAACACCAGGAAGCATATGCTGAAACTGCAATCACTACCACACAACACACAAAGGGCAGCCACACAATAAGCTTCACACCATTCCACTAGAGTGTTCACTACACAAGCTCACCATCTGGTGTGTGGTGTGGCTGGTGGCTGCCAGAATGGAAGAAAAGAGACCACAGAATAAACCATTATTCTCTATCACATGTACATAAAATATTTATATTGTTTACATCCAATTTTGTGAATTTAGGCAGGGATTGTCAGGCAAATGGACATACTTCCACACAATTCAGTAACCTTAATGGCATCAGTAACTGTTATGCACACAATAATTCATGAAATCTATAAAAGAAAATTATTGAATTAACCTAGATTTGGACAAAAGTGGTATATAAAAAGCTGAGACTGTTTTACTCAATCTGGTGTTTAATCTTTCCCACCATCCTGAAAAAATGGTATTCATGTAACAACAGCTACATCTGTAAAAGCAGGCTAGTATGATGATTGAATTCAACATTTTGTGTTAACAATAACACTGTTGGAAAAAGCAGAACAGTATTTTTTTATATTTGTTAATTATATACATATACATGATGTTTTATTTTTACTAAATAATGGTTTCACTAGAACACATTATTGCCACTTGTAACAGGTACATTTCAGAAACGTTGGATAAATTAAAAGACTATTAAAAACATTTCACTATCTCTGACACTTTAACTGACTTTCATACTGATAAAAACAAAACAAACATATTGAATATTCTGTTTAATTATAAAATGTAACAGCAATGACTCATATGAAGCAGCAATGGAGAGAACATAAACAACTCAATGAAGAACTTGTATAATTGTGTTTTGTATACTTTATCTTTACTTCTACACTTCATGGTATAGACAGAAATGCCTGTTCCGTCTCCACAATGTCATAGTGGGTTCCATCTTGAAAAAGGTCTTCCAATGTTACGCTTGCCCATTGGTTTTATCTTTACTTAATAACAAAAAAATATGCTTCGTTCTTAATGAATAATTTTTACTTTAGAAAAAACTCGTGCATTTATAAACTGACCCATAATCCTACATAATTTTTCATACAAGTAGGTTACAGTCAAAATTATAGAAGAGCACTGATTATCCATAACCATAATGGTTTTTCAGGTAAGCAAACTTTCTGTCAACTGAATAGCCATGTTAAAATGGTCAATTCCCCTAAAAAATTTTCAGAAATAGTCCACACATAACATAACATTTGTTAAATTATAGAACGTATTAGTGTGACAGAAACCTAATCTCAAAAAGTGGTCAACCTCATGAACAAACAGAAATATTTTTGTGTTGCAGCCAAATCCATTAAATTTCTAGGAAAGTGTGAATAGGAGGAAGCAGCAGTAATACGGAACCTGTTTGCCTATGACTGTGGAAAATAGGATGAGAACTCACTTACAAATTCAGACAACATTCCAACTCACCAGACACTACAAATCTACGGGTTTCATTAATGGGTCACTCGGAATTGGTTCTTGTCTACAGCGCCAGTTTTCTACAACCAGATTACTTTTCACCTCTTATGCAAATGGATTATTTCATCTCTTATACACCTATTTTTCTAACCTCTTCAACAAGTAATCCACCATGAATTTATATTTAAGTATAAATTGTTTCATGCAGTTTCTCTGCTGAATACCTTTAAAGAATGATTAGTACACAGTTTTCTACACAACACTAGTTTAATTGATGCTTGTAACAATTACTTCATCAAGTGATAATTCAATTGTCAATTACTGTTAATAATATGGAATAGTGTTGAGGAAATGTGGCATTATAACAGTGTTTCAACCACATAAGAAGCTGGCACAATTTTTAAAACTACTCAAAGACAGAATCCTGTTTAACACTGAAGGTATCTACAAAATTCAATGCAGCTGCAGACAGATCTATATTGGCCAGACAAGCCACCTGATTTCCACAAGAGTCCGAGAACATGTCAGATATATGAAGAACTTAGCAGTTGAAAAGTCAGCAATTGCTAAGCATTCAGCTATAAATAATCACACGGTAAACTTCGAAGATGCATCTGTTATAAGGTTGTGTAATAGGTATTGTGACAGAATGGTCCTACAATCAACAGAAATTAATAAGCATAAAGATAACATCATCAGAGAAGCAGTCATGCTCAGCTATGACTTCGCACCCTTTACTTTCTAAATTGACTGTACTGGAGTTGACTGCCTGCACAAATAATGCAAGTAGCAGGGTAACACCTACAGGGCAGGGTCCACTTACTGGACCATCCACTGCCAATTCTATACTATATAACTGAGTTCGCTTGCCAGCCTCATCGTCACATAGACCTGAGGATAGTCATTGTAATATGAGTGAAACGTCATACAACGTGGTCCCATACCGGAAGAAGACTTCAAAAACATAATATTTATTCTGTTGATTATAACAAAATACAACAAGCTACACAGGGTATTTCTAAAAGACGGTGCCAAACTTCAGAACTCATTAAATTACAGGAAAAATGTCCATTAAACATATACCCCCCAAAAGCTTTGTTTTCCATCTGTGTGTCAATACGTGATTGTAAAAAAGAAATTAATCACTGCTGAACAAAATGAGGTGTAGATCTGAAATTTGGTACACAAGGTATATTTACAATTCCTTGCAAGTAGAAAACAAACCATAAGTATAATCTTGAACATTTTCAAAATGGGGCTGATTAAAATATTAATTCTAAATTTGACAAAATACATACTTATAACAGTAAATTATCCTATTGCATAAAAACAGCCCTTTTATACATATTCCAATGGTACTTTGTTTATAGAATTTGGACAATAAATAACGGAAATATTAATTTCTTCTATAACAAAACGTTTGTACTATTTACTTTATATTGTTTTCCCTGTTTTGTTTATAAAAGAAATGTAAAATCTCTGATATTTTTATCAAAATTATATAAACGAAATACCATTAGAACAAATAAAAGGAACTAATTTTGTATGTAGGTATGTATTTTTAACAGTCACCATTCTGACAATTTTAAGACAAAACATTTGTTTGCTTTTTACTTATAAGGAATGGTAAGTGTACTGTTTATACCAAATTTCAACTCCACATTTCATTTTGTTAGGCACTAATTAATTAATTTCTTTAAAAAAACATGCAGGCACACAAACGGAATGTGAAGCAATTTTTGATATATGTTTATTGGACATTTTCTCTTCAGTTTAATGAGTAGAATCATTTACTAAAGTTTGACACCGCCATTCGGAAACACTCTGTATAATACTTTATATAAAAACATATTTCTATTGAAAAAAATTATATAAAAATGGCATACTAATGATGCAACTAATACATACTGTATATTGAAGAACTATAATATATTACTAACATACTAAAGTAGTAAAAACTTAAAAGATTTGAATTGTTCAATACTAAGTTGTATTGTGTGTGTGTGTGTGTGTGTGTGTGTGTGTGTGTGTGTGTGTGTGTGTGTGTGTGTGTGTGTGTGTGTGTGTGTGTGTGTGTGTGTGTGTGTGTGTGTGTGTGTGTGTGTGTGTGTTGAATATTTTAATAAGACTGTGTGGATTCTTTTTGCATTATGTATCAACAAAATTTACACACTGTCTTCACTATATTCATGAGGATACAACTGTGGGAAACCAAATGTGATAACAATTAACCAATTCAATATCATCAAGACAATCTACAGCAGTTTGCAGTGTATGCAGAACCATCAAATTTATTCAGTTAATAAAAGGTAAAACATCTTTCATTACATTAATGACTACAGAAAGCAAAACATTTATTCCATATGGGGTAGTGACCATCCCTCAGAAAAGAAACACAGTGGGTTTTAAATACTGGAACATGTTTAATACAAAACACACAAAACAAACCTGAACAGTTGCATCACAGTTAAAAGTTGAATGCATATTTAACATGTAAATGCCAGCTGGCTTCCCCTGTGTCTATTTTAGTCTGTTCTAGGTCACTGACCTTAAAAACTACGATAACCAGTGCAGTGCGCAGTTACAGTTCTACAGTTACGGCACGAATACTCTCTTACTTTCAGAGCTCATAGTGATCAATGTATTTCCAAGTACAAAAAAAAAGTTCAAGTTTTTCAAGCACATCAACAATGGCAGGATCTGTTTTGTTACATATGTACAATCAAATATCGAGTCAGTGTATGTTATATTTTAAAGGTATATCATAATTAAATTGCAGTATGGCTCCCCATGAAAAAAGAATTCACCCTCTTTGACATCCACACTTATATCAGTATGTAATATAATAAATACATAAATCATGCTTAATTCTGTACTGCTTATTATTATTTAATTACAGTAGCATAGTTTTATTTAAATAACAGTAAATAATGTTATAGTTGTTTTGATAGTTCATCTTCTTTTTTCACAGCACTAAATTAATATAGATTATTAAACTTTCACTTGTGAAACTTACTTTGTTTCTCCCGTACGCATTTCAGCGTGATGTGCGCCTTCGTCAGCGGTGTGAGACACCTATCTCACACTGCTTAGCTGTCACACCGCTGACGAAGGCGCACATCACGCCGAAACGCATACGGGAGAAACAAAGTAAGTTTCACAAGTGAAAATTTAATAATCTATATTAATAATGTTATTTAAAGATCATTCATAGTGAGAAGAGAAAGTATATTTATAACAGGCTTGCCTCAGAGGTGTTGTTTCTACAGCATTAATTTAGTTAATCTTATTAAGTTGGACGCACCTGCAATCTCCACCTCGTCTGTCTGTCTGTCTGTCTCTCAAACACATATATGTAATAACCAATTACAATGAAGTAAAAAAAATCACATATGCCAACTTAACTAATTCAGAATTTCTATAAATTTGTTCAAACATCTTGCACACAATTTGTAACCTTTTTTAATAATTTGTATAAAAAGCTGTAAATAAGATGAAACTTTAACACAAATGCCCAATTCTCTAATAAACTGTGATCTTAGTTGGATTTTAAATTAAAAACCTACACAATTTGTTAAAAATTTGATGAATTATTGTATTATTTTATCTGAAAAAAGTTCAAAGATCAGAAAATTCACAAAGAAGAATTTACAATCACAAATAAGATGAATAAATTCACAAGATAAGATGGTCACAAACAACGAAAAATAACATTTTAAATCAAGCAATATAAAAAATCATGCTGAATAATAATTAGAGTCTGAAAGCATGAAGAGTTAATTTAATAAATAGTTTTTGTGTTAAGCAAAACAAAGCTAGACATCAAATGAAGGAAAAGATACAAAGCAGAACAAGTTTCGAATTTTTTTAAAAAGGAACAACCAAAAAACAATATTTATTAGGCTAAATGTGTTAAACCAACTTCAGGTAAAGTGACAGTCCACTTATTTATTTTTAACATACTACATACAGCAATTGGAATGGTTAATTCAGTAAATGTGGAAGAAAAAAGGTACACTATTGGCTTTTTATGTGGTTAAAAAAATGTTTGTTCATAATAAACATTACTGTTATTAATTCATTATTTCACAGATTTCATCATTGCTGCATTTACACAATCTAAGACTCATATCCCTTAGGGTGTGTAAAGTGATCATTCAAAATATGTCTGAAATTATACTTTTGATGCAGACATAAAAATATTATTACTTACAAACCTCGTTTATAAACATTCTTACCCTTTTCATTATTATCAACAACAACGAGAATTTAGTTGAGCCACTGAGGACGTTTTTAACATACAGTGTGCAAGACATTATACATGTTAAACGTAAAACGTATGTTGAACTTGAAATTGGTGCTGTCCTTAATTTCCTAAAAAATGGTCAGATATTCAGAACTTGTTCCAGATTGGTCTAAATATACAGGTTTACTGTGTCTTACACTGGATAACTAATAATAGCCACTGTGCAAAAATTTACTACAAGAAATCAAACAACATTTATAATGAATTACAAATATTTGATCTACAGACAATGAATATATAATGCTACTATTCGAAACAATAGTGGATTTTAAAAATACTATTTCAACTTCTTGAAGTAAACCAAATTTTTGGTTAAAACTATAATAAAACAGACATACAGGAAAAGAAAGAAATATGAATACTGGTATTATTATCAAAAGACGTATTGATCTTTAGAAGCGCTACAAATGTTGAGGTGATCTGTTTGCTCAGTAAAGAAGAGGAAATGGTACTGATCATAAAAAAAGAAAGTTGAAGTATCTGGTCCAGGTAGAGCAGAATGACAGTTTATGTTCAGATTAATTGTAATATCTCTTGGCTTAGAAACTGGTGCATATCGTTATGCTGATGAAAGAAAAAGTATCAGATTGCTGAGTGTGTACGTGATTCCAGACATTTACAAATTATTAAATTATTACGCATAGCGTTCTGGACCTTCTAAATTGTCTATGGCCCTTCCAAACATTTACTCAACTACTCAACCAGCATCCAGGCCCGTTAGCTCGCAATACTGCAAGGTGGCAGAGGTATAAATACTGGATTTCAGAGTGGTCCAAATGCAGCGACAGCTAGTGACTATTCAGTGCGGATCAAGTGATTGTTGCAGATTAGCAGAAAGTAATTTTAGTGTTAATTTGAACAAAACTGAATAAGCATATATTTATTACTGTTTGATGGATGCGATGGACGATTTAAACTGAATTATCCTACAAGAGTGCTTTGTTGATTTATAACTGCTGTTCATGTATAATTGAAATTTGTAATTAATGACTTTACTGGTGTCAGTTATTCTGTTTCCACTTAACACCACGATGACTGGAGTGACCGTTGTAACTATATTTTGTCCGGTACTTAACTATTTTGAGTGTCGAAAATAAATTAAGAACTGATGATATGAGTACTTTGGCATACTGGACTGTAAGGCCGTGGTCTATGGTTGTTTTGTGCAAATGTTTCGGCGTGCAGAAGGCTGCAAAACACTGACAGAGGTTTCATAGTCAGTGACCACTGGACTGTGGTTAAGGCTAGTGCCCATGAGTAGGACACCCGTATTTATAAACTTATGGTGTCTGCACGAAGTTGTTGTCTGACACCACCAGCACTCAATGCCTTCTACACTGAAGATGGCCGTCAAAGGCATCATGGCCGAAACATTTGTTCAAAACCACCACGGACCACGGCCTTACACCCCAGCAAGCCGAAGTACTCATATCATTGAAGCTGGCTGTGAAAGCCTCAGACCGAATTAAAGTAAGAACTCTTATGATGCTCTCAAATTTCTGGTAGGAGATGGACACCTAATGCAAAGTCTCACACTAGCTGGACTCATCCTTCAAATCTATAACTCAGTACAAAGTGTCATCAAAGAAGTTAGTTGATGGCTTGTTTTCCTAACAGAACAGTCACTGACATTGTCAATATTTTGTGGTTGTTGTCACATTTATCCTAACACCAAAAGTTGATGACAATGGTAAAAAGAGCTGCGATGAAATAATGGGCAGTGACAAGTTGTGTTGTACAGTTAATGGAGTGTGAAAGTAAATGGAAGTATTGAATTACTTATTTGTAAATAAATATTTGACTTAATGGATTTTTTTTTATTGATTTTTTTGTTTCTCTTAATATATATTAACCAAGCCCATTAAACAAAGATTAAAACATACAATCACACATAATGCACAAAAAAAATACCAACTCCAGCAGAAAAACATAACTAGTTGAGACTGGTTAGCAGCAGTTAGAACAGATTTAAACAAGAATCTATTTATATACTGGGATACAGTGGCTGGTGCAAAAACATTAACATAAGCTTGATACATTTTTAAATCCTACCGTGATTTTATATTTCAGTAAGTGATCATGTTTATATTGCTACTTGTTCTTCTACAGCCACACGTTACTAAAAAAAAAATGTTTTCTTGTTCACCAAGGTAGCATGAAAACAGCAGAGTACAAGATGAATAATGACAGTCACTAATAATAAATGTTGATAAGTGGATGACTGATTATTTTTTGTATAACTTAATTTTTAGTGAAACATTTCCTGTACATTTCAACTGCCCATGTACCGGTACTGGTAATTACAGTACATCACCTGAAGTTTAAAATAATATGATAAAAAAATAAAAGCGTACATATGACTTGTTGATTTTAGCATTGATAAATTTACCAGATAAGATACATTATAAAAATACAGAATAAAAGTATGTTTGCATTTCCAATCACCAGTTGATATAGTCATGAATATAACTAGAAATTGAACTGTTACATTTTATAAATATGATAATGTAAAAGTACTGAGGTATTATAAAAGTTCATTAGTGTTTACATGATCTTAGTAAACAATAATCATCAGTAACTACATAGTTATGGAGAGATGAAAGTTTGTACAAACGGATAATTTAAAGCCAATAATGTTAAGCTACAGGTGTGATAATTTTATTTAAAAAAGAAAGCAAATTCTTGTTTATATTAGGGCACTGATTGTCAAATGTTTTGACTTCCTAGCATCCTTAAACATTGACTGAAACGTTACTGCGTCTTGAATACTATTAGTCATGAATTATTTATGGCATACTTGACGGATACGATAAATGTAAGATATAACTGTACTGTATAGAAATTAAATACAATCTACAGCTTAATGCTGCATACAAATCTATCTTACTAGAAGTGCATTTACTCAAAGTTTTTCCATTTCAATACTTCAACACCAAAATTTTGCAACACCTGCAGCTGCCACAATACACTCTATGTGATCACTGCATTACATTATTTTATTACAGCTGATCACAATCACAATACTGCAACTCTTTAACTAGCTGACACTTCAATCTTGACGATATATTTTTCTGAAGAAATTAATTTCACAATATTTTTACTAGAATTATATGGCAGTATTGTTAGATTTATAAGGCAGCCAGACAATAATTCCTTATAGATTTTTATTTTGTCTTTATTTTTTTATTTTGACTTATTTAAAAATAAGTTTTAACTGTTAACAGAAATTATACATCGTGTGTGTGTGTGTGTGTGTGTGTGTGTGTGTGTGTGTGTGTGTGTGTGTGTGTGTGTGTGTGTGTGTGTGTGTGTGTGTGTGTGTGTGTGTGTGTGTGTGTGTGTAAAACGGATGTGTCAAAAGCATAACATGTATAGGGTTTAAAAACTTGTATTAACATGTATTAATACTTAAAAAACTATTATAATTATTAAGAGTCATTTAACAGATCTTTTTTGTGAAATTGAATCAAACATAATATAATATTAAAATTACATTTATTTTAAGAAAATAAATATTATATTTATTATACATTATATTTATGAATTATATTTATTTTCACCTTTCAGAATGAAAAGTTTGATATAACATGGAAGTGAGTATGGTATGGCATGTCTGCTGTCAGTAGTTACTGTTTTTCCATGAATATTCAATGTTGCTTTCCATGAATATTCAGTGTTGCATTACATCCACCTTCATCATGATCTTCTGCCAATATGTTGGAGAAACGTCATCTCCTGTTTGAGTTTCAGCTATGAAACTGTGTGGCTGTTTATAGAACGTAATCTATGTTTCATACAGTGATATGCATTATGTTCACCCCATGGTACGCACAACACGGTTATTTTACAAAATGGGATCTGGTATTATGCAGTAATAACATAATGGTTCAGTGGTATAACTATTTGGGGGGTAGGGGGTGCCATTGGAATCAACCTCCCCCAGAGCAATAGAAAATTTTAACAAAATTCTATAATCATATAACGTCGGCCTATTTCTAAGCCAGTTCCATGTGTTATAAACAAATTAAAATTATAAATAATTGTAGAAATAAAAGGATTTGAAAATTAATCAAATAAAGTTAGTTTTTTTAATAATGTCTATCACTCAACATCTGGTAAATAACACATTGTTTGCAGAATTTAAACAAAAATTATGTATGAGCCAGAAAATTAAGGCATGCCTATTAATCTACCTTTATCTTTCTTATCCAGAGATAGTTTCCCTTACAGGGTGGTCGATGCCATGACTCCTCTAGTCTATGTCTTGACTTCGATTTGGATAAAGGCTAGATTTTACTGCTGAATTTTACACAAAAAGTAACATACAGAACTTTAACACAAACTATAACTTGCCTAAAACATTCTTGGGACGTCCTTAAAAGAAAGTGCAAAGGAGTAATAAATCTAGGTTTTTCAAAACTTCGGAAAGACTCATTTTCACAAGAAATATTAAGAGTACAAATTTAAAGTTAAAGATATCCTGATGACATGAGATTTACTACCTTCAATTTGAACAACAGTTAATTGGGATAGAATATATTGAAATCAGCACTTTTCCGTATTTTTTTTTCAAAGATTCATACTGGTTTTCTAAAAAAATTGAGATATAGTTATAAAATTATATGGGAAGAATCCTGAATTTCTTACTTGTCCTGAGGAAAGTGGGGAGTCCAACCAGCAAGTTAGTCTCATCCCTCCTCCCCCGGAGCAACTACAAAATGTAATGTATTCGTAGGTACTGAGCAAATATGTATGCCAGTATGTAATCATCAGCATATATTTTAAATTCATTTTGCTGAACAAATAGATCAAAGGCGAAATATACTGACTTGCGGTTTATTTATATACACTTGACATGTTTTACACGCAAAGAGAATGACGTTTACAAAGAAAACGATATTTTAACAAAAATTTTCGTTTCAAGTACCACTACTGTAAGTTAGTTTATTATACACCGAGTACAATGTACTTTAATAGTGTTTTTAACATTTAGTTTCAGGTTTCATGAAGGCAGAGATAAGAACTGCAATAGTCACACACGTCTACTATTTTTCTTAATAGTCACTCTTGACTTTTTTTGTAATTTCTTCTTTTTTTTGTAGTTAATTGAATTATTTACTTAAAATAGCTGTAAGTTGATAAAATACTTGATTGCAGAAATTTGGAGGAAATGGCCACATGTCCGCAAATCCACCACACTCAATGCTGCCCATCTCGGAGAGATAATCTCACGGTTACGTAAATATTTTTAAAAGTGTGGTTTCGACTGCTGTTAAAACCGGTTACTTTCCGTGTTAGTGAAAGATTTTCCGCATAGACATTTGGAAACACACTTGAAGCATACTGGTTTTTTTAGTGTAAGTCCAGTACACTATAGTTGTACTGAGCTTGAGCTGTGAATCTTTGTGCCAGATAACAACGGCGAATGCGACCCTGAGAGACTGCCACCATCTGTGTTATTATGGGCGTGCCACAGGATTACTGGAGGTGTCAACTTTAGATCATGAGATCACCAGATTCTAGCAACAGACATCATTCTTTAGTCTACGCAGGGGTGCCCACAGCATGGTGCGATGGTGCAAGTCGCACCAAAGGAATTTTTTTTTGGGTAGGTTTACTAAACCTTCCCTGCCATTAATAATCAACTTTTATCTTTCACAATCCCCTGTTAGAAATCAAAGTTACATGAATTTAAACCAGTTGCGTAATCAGGGGCTCAATTACAATTTTTGTAATTGATTAGCTTTTTATTCCAATAATTACTTAAATGGCTTTAGTTTTTCAAAAATTTTTGGATAAAGCCCCAAGATTCACTATTAACTGAGGGTTATTCCATACCCTCGTATTGTGACTCCTCTACCCACGAAATCAAATCTGGGGGGGGGGGATTTTGGAATACTGGGGGGGGGAACTGCACCTCTTTTGTGGGGGATGGGCACCTCTGAATCTATGTACAAGGGAAGTTCGATTTTTAATACTAACATTCTTATCACAAAATTTAAACGAACTTTTAAAGACTGAAAACTGTATAAAAACAAACTGTTAAAAGAAAATTAATTTCAGTTAATTTTGTGTTGGTCAATAAACTAATTTGTATCGGAATTGCTTAGTAAAGACATTTAATTTTCAATCATGGTTCAGTTGTTTAAATTTCTATAAACCATTTGCTCTCCCCAATACTAACATCTATTCTTATCCATCCATATCCCTCTCTACATATATAAATTCATGTATGGTACAGTAGTTCAACAAAAGTTTTTTATACTTCGTACAGTATATAGCCTGTAATTGTATTACCGACAAAATATTAAACAGTCGAATCAGCAACGATTTCTGGTTACAGATCTTTACATTGAAAAACAAGGTGATGGTTTTTCATGGAGCTGATCCCTCAGGAGTAAAAATTGTTGTAGATGGTTCTGTTCTGGAGAAGGTCAGCAATTTCGAATATCTGGGCCAGAATGTGTCTTACGTTACAAACAAGGATGTGGTGAAGAAGCTGCACAAGTTCAACCGTATGCGCAAGACCGTCAGGAGAAACCTAAAATCAACGAGTAAAGAAACGCGCCTAAGTTTCCCACATTTCTCTACGAGTCTGAGAATTTGGCCTTAACATCTGGTTAAACTTTGTACCTAGGTAAACTTTGTACTGTAAAATGCCGCATTGCAGGCGCGTGTAGTGACGTCATTTTTCTCCTGCTGTCTGCTGCCGGTTTGACACAGGCTAGCAGCAGCCAAATTTAAGTTAGTTCCTTGCAAGTCTCCGAGCGGGCATCTCGCTCAGTTCGCCAGCCGCGACTACATAAAGTTTTCAATATTTCATAATTTAGCATGATCATCATGCGATAATTTACTTAGGCGATCTCGGCCTCTACATACTGTTATGTACTTCAATATTTTAATTCTATCTTAATTCTCCGACACTTATGCCGCGCTAAAACTGCACGCGCCAGCAATTATGTCTTATTAATTTTCAATAAACAATTATCTCTAAAAACATATACAGTCCACTTAATTATTTCATTTCTGACCAGCTAACTCCAACTAGCGTTCTAAGATCAACTCAAGATTCATCGAGAGCTTCTAAGACGCAACATCATTTACACAAAGAAGACAATCAGTTAAATATCTTGTGGATTTGTTAAGACTCATGTAAAGTTCAAGCTAGATTCTTTTTCTCGCTTCAGATTGAGCAATAGTTTTTATCGTACACTGAAATCAAGTCCTTGCAGAAAGTCACTTTCAATGAACAAGAGGGCTACACTGGTCAGTTTATCCTGGCGAAAATTTGAGCGTAAATAATTCTTCATCCTCTTCAAAGCTGAAAAGGATCTTTCGCCACTGCAGTTAGTGACGAGCATAGTAAGGAAGACGCGCAAAGCTATCTCAACATTAGGAAACATTGATTCTAAGTTAAGCGTTTTCAAACAATTCAACAGTGGTTTTGCTGCAGATCGCTTTTTCTTTTTTTCTTCTTCTTGTTCTGGGTTGACAGATCCATAGTCTTATAAAAACTGAGCTAAATGGATCAGAAAATGTCTGATCCAAGTCAACAGCATAATTTTTTAGAAGGTGATTAGCTTTTTGTCTTATTATGTCATTTTTAGTTCAGAAAGTTCAGGTAATTTCCATAAGAACCCAAAATCGTCATGTATATCACTGTAAATTGATTTTCTTCTGTTCAAATTAAGCAGTAAAGCAATGTAGTAGTTTTCAACAATGAAAGATTGCCTCCCATCGTTCCCATCTAAAGCGGCAGCAGCAGTGTCTTCAGATGTTTCCACAAAATCCCAGGCCAGTCATATTCGAGTGGCCGAAATGAATTTTCTCATGTACGCGGCAGGATGTACTCTTCAAGATCGTAAAAGAAACGTCGATATATCGATGTACAGCAGGAGCTGAATATTATTAGTGTACTTGACAGGATAGCCCAATATCGGCTAAAATGGTTGGAACACCTTAACAGAATGGATGACTGTCGCGTTCCCAAACGACTATTGAATTATAAGCCGAAAGGACGGAGAGATGTAGGACGCGTTAGGGAGTGGCTAGCTCTAGTCTGTCTGGTTCGGATCGGAACGACCTTTTTTGCTTAATCTTTGCTCAAGATGATGATGAAGATGACAAAATATCAACTGTATGTTTGTACTTTATACAGGGTTATACATTAAGCTTATATACATCACTTTACCCGGACTCTGAGCAACATCGATACCTATGTATCTACACCCTGGAGGTGGGCGGATGAAGTTCAGGTAAAACCCATGCTCTCAGTGAAGATGAAGCTAATTACCACTCGCATAATGGTGAGCTCTAGTATGCAGAGTAGCCACACTAAAAGGTTACAGGTTAGAACTATCTACAAAAAAAAACGCCTCCTACAAGCAGTTCTTTTGGCATAGTGGGCCAGTAAACGGAGAAGAGATAGGGGGAGAGATCCTTCTAGGGCAGCCTGGAGATAACTTGCCTGGGATCTGGACTGCGGCGACTATCAACAGTTTCACGTATCCACTTCACGTATTCTTGAGTTCTGTAATAATCTACATCACCTGACTGAACAGAATTTTGCAAAGCATACAAGTAGTACATACTCGCGCGCGCGAGTGGACAGGAAGCGAAACAAACAATACATTACATTCTGTATTCAGAATGGATGCATATAAACGCTCGAACATGACTGGTAATACAAAGATAAAACGACCTTGGGTAAGCAACGTGAAAAATTACTGTTGTTTATTATAAATATTCATAGGCTCATCACAGCGCTGCGCAAGTTTGCATAATTCTAATTCATGCGCATACGACAGAGACATACAAACAATAACAAAGCCTTCTGTTTGTAACAATTTATTTTCTGTTTATAAATTGTCCATAAAAGATTACAGATCGTAGAAAGAACTGACGCCCCTTTTGGGTTACATATACAAAAAAACATCTTTGTGCTTTATAGACGGAGAAGTCCTACTGTTAATTGAACAGCTGAAAGAAGCCTGGCATGTACACAACAATTAGAGATAAAAATAAAACTCCGCCCTGTCTTGCTTTCCTCCCCGTCTGTTCGCAATATGGAATATACGTAGTGGAGGACAGAGTTGTGTGACGGAAGCGGACCCCTTCAACTTGGAGGGCCCCGTACAAGTTCCAATACAATCCTTAATCTCCATTTATACACTGTAACTGAATGTTCTTAGTTTGATCCAGAGAACGGATTAGTTGTTACGACGAAACGATTCCTAATTTATTTAATACAGTACAATCAAAATTCTATATAGAAGCCTCTGATAATGTTTTAGAATCTTCAGTAGGAAAGCTCACTCCTGCGTCTTGTAACTTTAATGAAGAACAATTGGTGCAAGAAATAAAAGGTTTTGAACGACAGGTGCGGCGCGCTGTTAATGCTACATCAGAAGAGGCAATTACATGGACAGCCAAGGAGGTTCTTCAGCTTATTATAGAGATGCCGTGTGTGGGGTTTTCCTAACAATGGCGAAATCGAAGCATCATATATCGTGTGTAGGGAATTGGTGGGAATTTTAAATAGTAAAAATCAATAAATATTTTACAGTTACATTTTACAATACGGTATATTAAGTAGTAAAACAATTTTTAGCATACTACACACAAACAAATGTCCTAATCAAACAAAATAAATCTTGTTTGAATTAACTATAAATGGTTGAATGCTCGCCAAACGTACCAACTGTACGTGTATTAAACTAAAAACCGGTATTACTGATTGTAAATTCTTTTGTGAATTAAAAATTCGTATTTACACAATTAAAATGTTGTGTATGTGTGTGTGTGCGCGCGCGCGCGTGTGTATGTTGTAGCAGGTTTTTGGGTGCATCCGTGTATGTGATGCTTATATTGCCGACGTTTCGTTCCGTAATCCCGGAACATTTTCAAGGCGTACTGATGTTGATTTAACTACACTGTGCGTTTTATATCTTGCTTCCCTTGTGATTTTTGCCGTGGGAGGGTTGGAGCGTGCGGGTGAGTGTGTTGTGCCCGTATGTTGTTTGTTAATTTGTGAACTGTCAGTTAGGAATTTCTAAGTTGTCGCTAGTTTTGCATATTCGTTTCTATCTTTGACCGCTCCGCCTCGCGGTTAGTCTATATCTATATAGGCCTATATGTATAGTGCAATGAACTATGTGTAAGACAAGGATTTCAAAAGTATTCAGCACGAGTTCAGCAGATAAGTAGTACACTTTCTTCTACCATACTAAAATTTATAAATATTTAGAATATATTCACGTTCCTTAAATCATTACACTTTGCAAAAATCTAAGCAGTTGCAAAAAAAATTACACACATTTAAAGCAGTGGAAATTTTTATTTCGCCAAAGCGGAGAAATTTTTAGTAGCTATGTGGGGAAAAGAGGTATGGTCGGCCTGGCAACACTGGCTTATTGCCAACTAGGACTTCACTGAATACATTCTCGACTTATGTTTTAGTATTTTTTTATGTCTCACTGTGGTCCCATGTAAAAAGGTTTCTCAAAACTCACGTAAATAAAAATTATCTTAGATCAACGATGAGTGAGGAAAGAGTGAAAAGCTTGACCGTGTGTCTACAGAAAGAAAAACTTAACTGTACGTGAACAATGCTTTGATTTTTCTCATTTTATATTTCTTTTTCTTTTTTTGTTGTTCGCTAATATCTATAAGCGATGAGTAAAATATGTACGCAGGTATTCATAAAAAACTATAAATAGATGGCAAAAGGAAAGTGGGAAGACGAAAGCTGAGGTGGCGTGCCGCAATGCAGCAGGATGCAGAAAGAGCAGGAAACCGTAACTGGAGAATGGTTGCATCGGACAGAGACCGTTGGCGGGGTCTCCTTCAGCAGGTCAGCAGAATGTTGTAGCATCTCTGATGATGATGAATAATCCATTAAACTCTTCACATAAAGATAATAGTAAATTAACACACATACACACACACGCGCGCGCACGCACTTATTTACTGAATGGGAAGGTGTGATTACAATTGTACAGTGTTCTGTTGTGTGTGTCAAAATTAGGCTTGACATTAGTTGATATCCTATATATACACTATAAAATAGTTATAAAATAAAACTGTAAACTATAAAATTTTGTTAAAGTCCAGTTCTCATGCCCATAGAGAACAGTGGAGAGTGGCATTATGTTGCTAAAATAGTGGTTCAATTTAGGTGAATTGACACGATGAAAATATAATACAACTACTTGCAGAAGAAATTATATTTGATAACATACATATTATTTGGTGTTCAGCCCTAAGGCAGGTCTTCAAATGGTAAAAGCTCTCCAAGCTGTCCTCTCGCATGTCAGTCTTTTCGTTTCTTCGTAACATCCTCTGACTTTAATGCTATCTATTAACTTCATTCTTCTAAGCCCTCTTTTTTTCTCCTTCTATGACACCCTCCACGGCAGTTGTAAGCAAGCAGTCTCTTCTTAAACAATAACCTAACCAATTCCTTTTCCTATCTTCCGTTACCTTCAGGATTCTTCTCTCTTCCCCTATTCTTCTTAAATCTTCATCATTCCTTACTTTAACATATATTTAATAGTATAGAAAAACTATAAAATATATATTGAAGAATTCAAACGTATTATATAATTTTGTTTTTTACCATTAATGTAACTTTTCGTACACGTACGCAAAAATGTATTTGTACCGAGAGAGTTAATGTTCTCTCACCCATTTGTGACTAAAACCGGAATAAGCTAGAAGCCTATGCCTTAGTAGAGGAAAGATTGGAAAGTACATCCATGGAAAAAACTGAACCATGTAAATTCTGCAATACTGATCAGTGCAAGACGTCTATCGTACTTCTACGTTTATTCAATTTCACTGTGTTAATCCTATTACAATATAGGCTATTGTACGTTTATACAACGTAACATAGTAATTCTTCTTCGTTTCTGAACCAGATTACCTGAAGTATATTGAACTACTATTTCAGCAACATAATGGCCCTCCCCACACTTCTCTACGGGTCTGAGAATTGGACTTCAACGAAATTCCAGGCCGATCGTATTCGAGCGGCCGAAATGAGAATTCTCAGGCACGTGGCAGGAAATTCTCTTCAAGATCGCAGAAAATACGGCAGGAGCTGAATATTATAAACATATACTCGATAGGATTGTCCAGTATCGGCTAAAACGGTTGGAACATCTGAACCGAATGGACGGAGAGGTGTGGCACGTCCGAAGAAGAGTTGGAATGACCACCCGTAGTCTATCTGCTTCGGACCGGGACAAACCACTTTTGGTTTAATCCGAGTTGAAGATACTGGCGATGATGATTTCTGTAACAGCAGCATTTGTCTTGCCCACTACTAAGCGAGTGCCACCGCAATCATTCCCCAATCATTTCCCTCCACAACAAATATTCCAATACGCCTACACTAAAACACAGTATAGCTGCCACGCTTTAAGAGT
This sequence comes from Magicicada septendecula, assembly GCA_034769895.1. Classification (NCBI taxonomy): domain Eukaryota; kingdom Metazoa; phylum Arthropoda; class Insecta; order Hemiptera; family Cicadidae; genus Magicicada; species Magicicada septendecula. The sequence continues at coordinate 395,463,742 of CM068373.1, read as the reverse complement.
TAACGTCGGCAATAAAAGCAAACTTTATCATCCGTGGTTTTTTAACTCCTCCCACGTAGAAGCGTTTTGTGATACGTAGTTACGTTGTCTATGCCACTGCAACAAAGGCCTGCATCGACAGCAGAATGACGATGACACGACGCGCCGGTTTTACTAAAAAAGAAGTAAACTCCTATTAATCCAGAATATAGCATTCTTCCTCATACTGGAACCACCATATTGAGCTCCTGCCGCACAACTTCATCCGGGTTCTCGGCTGAACAATAAACCCAATTAGGCCTATGACGTTCATCAAGTTTAAAACATGATCTGCCTGGCTATAAAAGTGATCTGCAAAAATTTGCATCTGCTTCTTTACGGATTACGAATAACGCACAGAACTCCATTTGCACCGCAATTATTAGCACGAACAGAGTGAAGTAAAGAAGAACTATAAACCTTGAATTTTAAATGCTTCGAAAATCTTTGAGATATCTTCAGAATATATCTAATTAAAGTGGAGTTTCTCCTTGATTCATGTGGACTTTTGCAAAGACTGAACAAGAGATTAGTTATTTTCTTCAGTACGGGCCCATCGTGGATTTCCGGACCTCGATGGGTCTGTTACGTTTTGTGTAGTCAGTGGCGTATCCAGAATTTGGCTTTTGGGGGCTGAGGTCAGATCGGCTTTATACAAAAGAAAAAACGATTTAAGACTAATCAACATTACTATATTTAAAGTGGGTGAAATCAGTCCCATTAAACTGTAACAACACAATAAAAAGACGCGTTACTGAAACATTGTTATTGTTCACAAGATATTTATTGACTGAATTGATTTACCTTATTTCATATTTAAAATGTAACGCAATAACCTGTGTAAAAAACCTGTTTGTACATTTAAAAAAGAGTGACTACTATTTTGGGGTTTACAGCTGAAAAAATAACAAAACAGCCTAAAATTACGAGATTAACAAAATTCGTCAATTTTTTCGACCCTCTGAGTAGGTTCCGGTCCCGTTCGTCCCCCTGTAAATACGCCCCCGTCTCTAGTTTCGAATTAATTTTTCTTATCTGCTGCCGAGATGGTGATGGCGTATTTGGAAACTGAACACTGAATTCTTTATGAACTGCAGCGGTATTTTTGCCATACTTTCACCACAACTGAAGCTCGATCAGTTTAGCGACATTGCAGAACAACCACAAAAACTTCACTGGATTCTAACATTGAGCCACACTAAAACAAAAGGCAAAATATCGCCAACGTAAATAAAATATTTCGCATTTATTGTTTAGGGGAAACTGACTTCTGTGCAACTGTGTATAATAAAAGAGAAGATTCAATAATAAAATCCGAGTAATAATATCCAAATCAAAAATGCAGAAGATATCAGGAAACAGATATTTTAATGTGCTGTTGTTTGCTGACGACTTGCTTGTAATTCAAAATACAGACTCTGCTTTACAAAAAATCTGTTTCATTAGATTTGGTACCAATACAATATGAAAATATTCACGATATAAAAATGACATTTCGAGGTAAGGAACCAATAAGAACAAAAATAATGATTAATGATCAAATTGTAGTACAGGTAAGCCATTTTAACTATTTGGGAAATGATACTGGCTATAACAGGAATTATGATACTGACGTTAAGTTAGGCAAGTTCCAGACGACCTGTGAAACAATCAACCGTATTTTTTAGAAACAAGGAACGTCGAGATACAAAATTAAAGTTTTACAAAGTTATGGCAGTCCGTATGGCTGTGAATTATAGACAACAACCAAGAACCAGGAAAGTAAAACACAGGCCTCGGAAATGGCGTTTTAAAGAGGAGTTAAAAGTTGTCCTAAACGCGACGGTATAAAGAATGCGGTTATAAGAGAAGAGTTACACGTTTTTTAACTTGACTTAAAAAATTATAAACAACGGTGGAAAGAACACTTAGAAAGAATGTCAGATTTATGATTGGCCAAACAAGTCTGGAAATACAAAGCTATAAGACACAGTGTGTGGACAGACGCAGGAAGAGATGGCTGCCGGATCTTCGAAGGCGGAACAGGCAGCATCTTGCCTATGCTGTGTTGTGAAGATGATGAAAAATGTGGTGTGCCATAATACAGCCTAAATAAATGAACCGAGACTGGCGTACTCACTTGAGTCTGCAGACTGACAGCGTGAAGCCACTCGGGCAACTTCGTTACTGTTCGTCCGCCGCTATTGTCTACTCTCTCGTCAACCCACACTCCACACTTACGTGTATAATGAAATCCACGTATTTTTATCCAAATCGGGGTTTTCCTGTGTGCATAGCGGATGAATTGAATATTAAAATGAATATTGATTGTGGTCCCAGTTAAATATTAAAACATAATATAGAATTAATTTAACCATATCGTTGTACTCCATTTATTACCCTGAATTATAGTTTTTGTTTTAATCTTTGTTTCCTCCAGAAACAAACACAATTTCACTGGCTCCCCAGATAAATATGAACCTTTTGACTACATCATCGCATTAGTATATGAAATATACGTTTATTAAGAAAACTTATTTTATACTGTTTTGCCGGTTTTTAAGTTCAGTTTTTTGTACTCACAATGTTGGTTTGATATACTGTATATTGCTGTAATCAGTTGTGGTAAAACTCCTTTTTACCTGTGCACTAACTTCGCAGGTTGGTTTCGTATTTATCTGGAGTCAATTTAATCAATTATTTTTGTTTCTGGAGTGATAAACGCTGAAACAAAACATACAATTAAGTTCTAGGATTTCGTTGTCCATGATGTGTCCGTTACTTAACTAAATACAACTATTTCACTAATGACTCCGAACACAAAGTTTTGTGTTCCGAGTCGTTAGTGAAATAGTTGTATTTATACAATTAAGGTTATAAATGTAAGAAATGATATATGAATTTATTCTCAATTGTGTTTATTATTTATCTTAAGAGAATACTTACAGCGCGTGTACCTAATAAAAACTGTTACACTAAAAATAAAATGACAAATGAAACATCGAAATGCTTACAGGACATGTACAGGTAGGTTATACACGAATACACGACAGACACTTGAATACACGAAAAATTTACTCTTGAGTTTACGTATTTGAAGCCGTGAACTTAATAAAATTATTGTGCTAAAATAAATACACAAACTTTAACCAAACGTTTACCTAACTCGCATCTGACAACAGAATATAGGCGGGCATAGATGAGAACGAAGGTTGTCGAAGTTGCCCGAGTGGCTTCACGCTGTCAGTCTGCAGACTCAAGTGGCGTACTCTCGAATGCAAACGAAACGCGGTCTCTGTCTCTAGCTAATTCCGTCTCAAAACGTACGTAACAAAACACAATGCAACGGGCGCAATCACACACTGACGCTATCTGTGTAATTAAATGCAAACTGCTTGTTACAAGTCTTGAAGCACATGTAAAAACAGGAAGCCACGGCACTCAAACGGGGAATATTCAGCTACATCCAACTGATAAGATAAGCGTTTTATAACGTGTGTGTCTATAGATCAGCTGAGACTGACCGACCGAAGGTTAAATTAGAACGCGGTATGCACGAACATACGTTTCACGTGTTAAAATATTCATCACGTCACATTTTATTTTAGTTTATCAAAATAAAAAAATCTAATGTAAACACAAATATACTGAACGTTGGGTGTACATACTGATGTAAACTGTAATAATTCATTTGCACATTAACATTACTGAAAACAGTTTTCAGTACACACAAAACTGCCACACAACTGTGAAAAGAGAACAATTACAGAAGCTAATGTGTACAACAAACGCTGGTACTAGAATTGCTCTGAACAAAGCAATAATTATGGCTGTTAAATTTTGTTTATCACACTGCCCACATCTGTCTACAAATTATCAGCGAATGAACATTTTGTCATAATCGACAGCCTGTTACTTATTATACGACAGCGACGAAGTGACAGGGTCGGGGACGTAGCCAGGGAGGATGTTCTAAGGGGTCCACAACCGAAAAAAATGAAAAAATGCTAAAAGCAATTATAATACTTAGGGTACGGCCTGAGTAGAGCGGAGCGTGAAGTGTGTATGAGCGGCCACGCCAGCGTCCGATCAGTGTCCTCAGTGGGACCCGAAGCGTGCAGCGGTGGAGAACACATACGTGAATGTAGACGGTTTTCTTGTACAGACGTTTGTGATTTGAATGGAAATGGGATCGACTGAGACAATATTATTCGACATGTTTTTAGAGGAAAGCTCATTCCTTAAAAACGACTTGTTTAATATAAAACATGTCCAAGTGCTATAGTGGAGCAAAGAGGAAAAATATGGAGAGTTCGCCACACTGTACGAAAGTTGACGATTACAGCCGGATAAATTTCATGAATACGCAAGAATGCCTGTCTTGTTTGGTTACATTTTATACATGATAAGTCATTCCAGATTATCGTTACCGCTGTCCTATTTTGACATGATAATGTCTTTTGGCTGGCCATCATTTGAAAATTTCTGTAACGCTGTAAACTGTAACGCATCACGCTGCATGACGTCATTCTTGCGTGACGTCATTGGGATTGTTGTAAATAAACGTTTGTTTTGATACGTCGCAATATATATAATGTGTTAAAAATAATATCACTGCAAACAATTAAACCAGATTTATAAAGCGTCCTGAAAGTTTAAAATCAAGTGTTAGCACAATTTACCAGCCGGGAATCGTTAACTAAAACCGCGACCGCTAACATGCTAACGTCGTCGCAGATTAAAGACCTAACAAGCGAACAACACTGCATAGCTGTAGATAGGTTATTGGGGTTATTGTCTCTAGTTAATGGTTGTCTTCGTATGTGATTCAGCTAACGATCTATTCATTAAAATATTTGTCATCGTAAATGCAAATCTACTGTTCTTTATATTTAATTACTCACCGCAGAAATGTGAAGTATAACACAGATACATAATGTCATTGGGATTGTTGTAAATAAAGGTTTGTTTTGTGTTGTGGTGAAATACACTGCTGCTGGTATATAGTAACCATAACGTGGCGACTGATTAAAACAGCGTTCGACAATGGATAGCAGCGACGAGAAGGCTCAGATCAAGAAACGACAAAATGCCGAGCGAGCAAGAAAGTATCGGGAACGAAAGAAGCTCGAGAAGGAACAGCAACGAGCGGTTGCTGTCGGCGGTGAAGCTTCAATACCAGCGGCCCCATCGCAACAAAAACGAAAACAAGATGACTTGTTGAGCGAAGAATTGAACGAGTACTTAATAAATACACCGTTCGCGTCGATGATGACTGAGCAGGAGAAAATCGATGCATTCTACAACATGAAACTATCAGAGAAGCGAAGGAAAACCAACGAACGAGTAAAACGTTGTAGATTGAATAAGAAACAAGATGACTTGATGCACGAAGAATTGAACGAGTACTTAATAAATACACCGTTCGCGTCGACGATGACTGAGCAGGAGAAAATCGATTCATTCTACAACATAAAACTGGCAGACAAGCGAAGGAAGGCCAACGAACGAGTAAAACGTTGTAGACTGAATAAGAAAAAATTCAAGTACCGTCTGCCTAGTGGCAAAAGCTAAAGAGCATGATAATGTCTTTCGGCCGCCAGCTAAACGCAACATTATTATGGTTACTGACTGACTGATTGTTTCCTTTCTGCAAATGTTGCGTTTAGCTGGCGGCCGAAAGACATTATCATGCTCTTTAGCTTTTGCCACTAGGCAGACGGTACTTGAATTTTTTACACAACGGATGGCTAGACAACCATATTTCAGGTTTCGATTGCACTGCTGAAATTATTTCATCAAATGACATTGCACAGACCGCCCGTCTCAACGCTCCAAACACAAACTAGTTTTTCTTTTATGAATTTGCTAACTGCTATAATTTTTATTGTTCGACTAAGCTTTTCGTCATCACGGACATCTTCAGGTCTTAAACAACGTTGTTTAAGACCTGAAGATGTCCGTGATGACGAAAAGCTTAGTCGAACAATAAAAATTATAGCAGTTAGCAAATTCATAAAAGAAATAGTAAGGATGGCTGTTAATTTAAACAATACGAAGAACAAACTAGTTTGACCAAAACGCTGCCGCTTAAGCCGACGCTTGCACAGCACGCTGCTCGCTCCGCTTAAAATTATTCTTGTCACCAGGATGCACCAATGTTTGATATGGGATTCAGGATAATCATACTTACATTAAATACATTTTTTTAAATGTTATTTCACATTAGGTCTACAGGGTGCCACAAAGCAAACTTTGTTTCAAGAAGTACAATTTGCAAACATAAGGTGATTCTAAATTTTTCTGATTTTAAATGACAAAAAATTAATTGTTTAACATTGCGACGACTTTTGTATAATGGGAAGTGTGTCGTAGATTATAAGGACTGAGTAAGTTAAATTAAAACTTGTTTTTCAAATCTGAAAAAAAAACACTGAAAACGACTGTAAACGTTTCATTTATTGTTTTTCCTGTTTCATCACTTCCAGGGTTCCAAGATGTCCTAAACCCGACATTAGGGCCTCTGGCGGAAAAACGGGACACCCATTTTTCTTTTCTGGAAGGAAACATTCCAGAATGGACATTATTATATCTGATTCCACGCCTCCAGTCCAATATGGACCCCCCCCCAACAAAACAAAATTTTGGCTACGTTTCTGGTGACAAGGTCATGAATACATTTTGAAATACAAGTTACGGGGATTCCCGTATTTACTACCAAAATCCAAAAGATTAATATCTGCAGTACGTTTTCAGTATTCCCTCACAAACCACAAGTCTACTGAACGTGCCGGTTGGTGAAGGTAACATTACACAGTAGCGAAGATTATGGGAATCGGAAACAATGGCAAGAATATAAAATAGAACACTTTATTATACATTACGCTGTACGAATGTCTAAAATCAACATAATATTATGTTCATTCTTAGAGTGGATCCTTGTGTAAACAAAGCGGAGTGATACAACAAATAATCATGTACAGTACGAATTTAAAACTTTCTTAACAAAATAAACATAACATAAAGAAGTATAAGATCACTTACCTTATTTTTAGTTGCATTAAGCCCTGTTATATTAAAAACAAACTTTGTTAATCTATTTTTAATCAATTAACACTAATTAACTGCGAATTATTTGTTTCTAGCAGACGATTTAGTGATGTTAACACTCGTTTAACCAATCCGGTTCAAGTACAAACCCATGGCTTCGTTTACATCAGGACCCAGTCTAATAATGAACAAAGAATAGATTATATACGTTCAAGTAAGAAAAAGCCACTGCTACAAAAAAAAACCAATAGCGTTTTTTCTTGTTTTTTTTTTCACGACTCCGAGTATTAATAATCATCTGTATACACTTTTCCAAGATGGAACAATAATACTTTAGATAAAAATTTTCTAAAATATACAATATATAAAATTTAGATAAAACATGTCGGAACACAGTACACATCGCACACACAACCAGTTCAAAGAATGGCGCTAACTCCAGTAACGGTACTTACAGCGTTCCTAGTGGCCGCCTCTAACGAAGCCCACAACGAGCTAAAGCTGGCTACGGCATGGGTAAAAATTTTTTATAAATTTTATCTAAAATATTAGTGTCCCGATCCGGAAAGCGGTTCTAAGATCTACAACTCAATACAAATTCGAAATTAAAATTTTATAAGTTAAACACATTATTTCAAAAATTTCGAATTTAACTATTTAAAATTTTAAGTCATGAGAATCAGCGCTTGTGGACGAGGAAGAGGCGTTGATTTGTTATCAAACGTTTCGAAAAGGTTAAAAGTTGCACGTCATTTTGTATTGCAACTTGTTTTGAAACTGCTTGTTTGCAGATAAGAAATAATCCAGGGAACCCTGCTGAATTTTATACGATGTCGAAAAAAAAACAGCCAGACCGATACGGTTCGCTTTTCCTATCAGTTGCACGAAGAAGTCTAGTCTGCTCTTTGTGCTGCACGGCAGAAGAACAACGCACTACTGATTGATTTCAATCCGATTAGGAGGTATATGTGTGGTTGAAGTAGGAAGGGGGTCCCGCCACTGAAAGTCGCATTTTTTCCTAAAATTTCATCACCATCATCATCCTCAAGGTTTAAACCAAGAATGGTTTGTTCCGGTCTCAAATAGGCAAATATTACAGCTGGTCACTCCAGCGCTTCCTCGGACGTCCCACACCTCTCCGTCCCCTCGGCTTATAGTTCCATAGTTGTTTGGGGATGCGGCAGTCATCCATTCGACAAAGATGACACCAATTCAGCCGATACTGGGCGATCCTGTCGAGTATACTCATAATATTCAGTTCCTGCCGTATATCTGTGTTTCTTCTATGATCATGGAGAGTATACCCTGCCACGTGCCTGAGAAATCTCATTTCAGCCGCTTGGATGCGACTGGCCTGGCCTTTCGTTAAAGTCCAATTCTCAGATCCATAAAGAAGTGAGGGAAGAGCCATCGCATTGTAGAATTTTAGGCGTTCCTTTACTTGCTGACTTAAGGGTTCGCCTGATGGTCCCGCACATAAGGTTGAACTTATGCAACTTATTCACCACGTCGTTGCTTGCATTATAAGACACACTGCCCAGGTATTACAAACTGCTAACTTGTTCCAGGACAGTACCATCAGTTCCACAAAAAGCTATCACCTTGGTTTTAATTGTGGATATCTGCAATCCTGAGTCTTTGCAGATTCCATTTAACAAATATGTACCCATCTGCAATCTGTTTTCAGTGTCCGACAGAATAGCCTGATCGTCCGCCAACAACAAAGTGTCAATTGTAGAGTGGTGAATTATAAAATGGTCTGGAAGACACATCTGCCAGTTTTGTATAACATCATCAATATATAAATTAAAAAGAGAAGGTGATAATGGACACCCTTGTCGTACTCCACAATTGATCAGGCCAACTCTAGGAGCTGTTCTCGGTCTCCCTGCTTCTATTAAGACTATTCTCCATATACAGACTCTGTATTGCTCTAATTAGATGTTGTGGGATCCACTAAAATTTCACATTTTAAAATTTTTATTTAATTTTGTCCTCCATGTTTGTCTGAACAAATATATGTAAGCAATTCCTCAAGTTTGGACGTCCGGCGCCAACATTGTTAGAGCTATTGTTATTATTAGCCGGGCTGTTAGGCCGTGGTCGACTGATGGCTGTTAGGCCGTGACGGGGCTCCACCATCGGAGGCTATCTTCAGTGTCGGAAAAACGATTGGCAAGGTGTTCGCCGATTCACCCCAGTATTCATGTAGAGACTTACCTCATAGTCTCTGAGGTGAAAGGCGGCCAATCGTTTACCGACACTGAACGACACGAACCTCAGACGACGGGGTCGAAACTTCGGTCTTTAATAACAAGCGACCACGGCTTAATAGCTCGGCTAAAATAACATAACAATATATACGTAATTTGATGCAAATTGGAATAATATTTCCTGCGGGTTTGTCGGTTTTTAAAGAACATCACGTGAACACAAATTGAAACTGCCGTCGTATGTGTACACACAAACATACTTTACAAATTAAGTTGTATAAAATTTAGTTGTGCAGTTTTTCATTCTAATTTTGAAAAATTGTATGAGAATAATGAATGTGTTTAAAGTAAATATGTATCAGCCGGTGTTACATGGCAACGGTGCTAATCAGCTGATGGCATACATTTCTATAACAGTTACATTTGATGTAGGCCTATTTTACATTTATTGTTCTAACCTAGCTTGTGTTGCTTTGTCTAACTGCACAGCTTTGTGATTATTACATACAGAGTCAAACTGTTACTACTTTTCATATTTCACATTTTATTGGATATTTTCATGTTATATGTATTTTCTTGATACTCAACCTAACCTGAACTGACCTGTTAAAATAGTTTCAATAACATATAGAAAATTTATAAAACTATTAAAACTGGCAAAAATTAAAGAGGAAGAAAATAAAATTCATCAAGAACGTTGTAATAATAATAAATGATGAGTGATGTGTGTGTTCTTAAATTGGTGTGGCTCCCGACGTCTTACTGGCCTGAAACACTTCCTTAAGTTTCCCAGCTGGTCGAGTCTCAATGGTAGCAAGACCGGTCGAGTAGCGTAATGTTGATGAAGAAATATATGTTCAGCTTCACCGAAAGTTTCAAAACAAAAATTGTTGTTTTGAAAGAAAAAAAAAAAAATTTTAAATAAAATTATGTTTATAAAAAAAAATAATTAAAAAAAAATTTTCTTTTTATTAATTAATTAATTACAATCAATTAATTAATATAGGGCTGTGAAGTTTTAAAAAGTGTAATGCTCTTCTGAAAAATTTTATTAAAGTTTTGGTATATTTTAAATAAACTATCACCACTCATAAGATTGTCTTCAAACCAATCGATACTTGTTTACCTTTTTATTTTTTTTTAGGTTATCTTCACTTATAGGTGGTAAAGTCCTGATAGATTATTAATTAGAATTATATTAGTGATAATTAGTAATATTTACGAAATAAAGAACTATTTAGTGTTGAAGAATATTAATGTTTTATTAATTAATAGCAATATTGACTCTTATCGATTAATATCGACTCTCAGGATATCGAAAAAGTTACAAAGTATATTATATAAAAATCATACAGGGTTCTTTAAACAGCCAATTATTATCAAAGTCAGAGAAATCGGGCTAATATTTAAAAAGTATAACGTTACAACAAATTAATAATTATTACTAAATACAGACATTGAATAATAATTTGAAAATAATATAATTGTTTTCACCAACAGCTGATATGTAGACGGAGAGGCATTGGAATTGTCAAAGAAAGATGGCTGCCGTCAAGTTGATCAAAATGTCGCTCGTTCCTGCTGCGTTCCAAATAATGTATTTTCTGGCAGTATTCCTGTTCTGGTGTCTGCAAATCTCTTGTTAAATGTTGTGTAGTGACTGGTGTAATGTTTCTGGGTTGTATTTAGTATATCCGTGTAATTATAAGTCAAAACACTTTTCCCAATTCCGACACTAATACTTGGTTAATGTGTTATACAGTTTTCTGGTGTTTTGTGGTGTTTTTTCGGAGTAGAAATGTATTGTTCAGTGTTATGTAGTGTTTCTTGATTGTTTCTGTTATAATATGAGAGTTCTAGAAGTATTTTACAAGTCACTCGCGATTTCACAATAACGTACTATACACTCCTTGACTTTACAGTTGTAAGATAGGTTAGATCGTCACAAAACTCTCGTCATGTTAACCGTTCGAATACCAATAATCAACTAACTCTTTCCTTCGGTCTCAATTAAACTCTTAGCCCATATAATATTATCCTTAACATTGTTCAAATATATTTTCACATCCTGTGCACACTTTAATATTTCACTATATAAATGCCTAAACTTTGGTTATTTGTCAATTTTATTCACTAGATGTTATTTAAATTAATCTTTCAGTTCATTCTGGTTATTTTCAGATTAAATAATGCCGTTTTATAGTGTTTTCTGTCCAAAATTAGTAATTTTACTTTCATTTTTGTTTTTCTCTGAAAAGTCAAAACATCAAAATTTACTTCCTGTCATTATATAAAATTCATCCATTTTATCCGTTATATTTAATATTAATAATCCTATATTGTATTAAAAGGTTTATATTCCCTGATTTTCTGGTAATTAATTGAATTAGTTGTATTCTGAAACATTATTCTGGAATATATGACTCCCATGTCTAAATTTCTGAGTTTAGTCATTTTCATTTTTATTTATAATTCTGAATATAATTTATTAAAATCTTTCTAAATGGCATGTGCAATTATATGGCTTGATCTCAAGTTTATTTTGTCTAAACCCCTTTTGTTTATTTGCATTTAAATGAGCAATTTCTCTGTTTTGATGAAGTTTGGGTTTCCATTTTTTTGGCCTATGATTTTTTAACAATTTTTCTTACAAAATATTTTACAAACAATATATGATGTGTGATACCCTCTCTGACTTTTACATATAGTATTATAAATTAAACATGTTTTCAAATTACACAATAACAATTAGTATTGGTTACAATACAAATAATAGTTAAACAAATAAAGAATTTTTTTTTTTTTAAATAAACGGTTGTCTTCAAGTCAGACATTTTACAACAAAATCCTTATTTCTAACATGGAAATATGGTTTACAAAAAAGGTTTTTTCCTAACTAACATCTTAATTACTCTCTACTATTTACAAGTAGTAACTATTTTTATAGTTCTGATGTTAGTTGTATCAGACCCAAACAAATGGCCTTATATCTAAAACATTTTTAAACATTCTTATACTATATACATAAAAACCTTATATTTATATTCTTATTTCTAACTATTATTATAAGTAGGATTCTACAGTTTTTATACCGTCTTTTACACATTGTCTTTGGGGAATTGTACCCTGTCATTAATAAATAAATAGTATGAATTGTTCGAAAAGTATTATGAAATCTGTTTTTCTTTTTTCATATAAAACAAAATGTTATTTTAAACAGATTTATGTCTTATAAACAACATATTGTCACAGTACACATTTCAAGTCATTGAAAATTGCATATTTCATTGCATTCAATGTTTGTGATTGCCAAGAATGAAACACAAGGTTCATTTTTTATAATACCCAAAACTATCACTGGTTCACTTTGCACTTTTATATTATGTTAATGCTAAATGGTCGTATAGTCTTATTAACATAATAAATTGGTTAGCGTTTTTTCAATGGAGATTTGTTCCATGGGTACTATATTATTGTTTCATCTTAGTTCACAGGCAACTTTTACTTTATACACTTCTCTCTCTTAAATTTATATACATGTGGTTTTCATTTCGTTATACTTTTATTTTAAAATATTTATTTTGGGGATATAGGGATTTGGGTGTCTTTTATAAGAGCATGACATCTTCTTCAGGATGCTGCCTTCTTCTTCTTTCATCAGTCTTCTTTTCTCCTGCCTTCTGGGACTGGTATCTTCTCCATCTTCTTCTTGATGGCATCAGGTTTCTTGGGATCTTCTCCATCTTCTTCTTTATTTCAGAAATACACCACCTGTATTGTTTGATCTTGGCTTATTTTAGGGTTTCTCTTCTATTTATTCTTCCTCGTTGTGGGTTTGGTCATATTCAGTACTGCTTTGTTATTTACTTTTTTACCTTCCTGGGTTATACCTTGAAAACCTTTGGTTATGAGACTGGTCTTGGGTGACTCATCACTAGTAACTCCTTTTATTTGAACTTGTATTTTCTTTATAATAATGATTTCTTTCCACAGTTGCTATGAATTAATCTATTTATATTAAACTTAATGCTTTCTTCCAAATTTAAACATTATAACTTCATTATTCTAATGATCAATTGCCATTCAATATTATGCATACATCTGTCACGTTACAGATTGCTCTCCTCCAGAAGTAATTATTTCAGACATGTTTATGGATGAAATAATTTCTTATGATAATTTCATCATTTCTTATAATTCATTTTCTTCTCCATCTTTATATCGACTTTTTTATATTAGAGTTTTATTAATTTTATATATATGGTTACTTGTCTTACTACTGATCCTTTTCGGATAGTTAGTGTCTTCTGAGATATATTATAATTGTAATACATTTTCTTTCTATATCAACTTCGTGTTGTATCCTTGGGATATTAATTCCCTAACATTCCCTATACGTGGGCTGGGGCAGATCAGAGGGGCACTGTACGCTACTTCTCTGCTGGCCATACACCACTTCTATAAATTGAGTACAGAGGCATATCCATCCCTGCTCAAAAACATAATGCTGCTGGAATTATCTTCAGTCAGTCATCGAATAAATAAACAAAAAGTAGTCTCATTTTCGACTAATAAAAATATCTTTGGATTCTCCACTTCGTAGTCTCTCAGATTATCTCACATTTTCTATCTTAATAAATCTTCATAATTATTATTATACTCATTATATATACATTTTTTCAAAACTCTTAACTTGTCTGATATATTTATTTTAATTATGGTTGAAAACCTTTCTTTTAATAATTCTGGTTACTGTTTACAGTGTAACTCTCTTTCTTCTCCATCTGAATTCTCTTTATACTTTCTTCTGGTTACTCATAGTATTAGCATGGTCTTTATATATAGTCTTTCTTATTCATTATTTGAATGGTCTTAATATATTATATTTAATTTTTTAACATTGTATCTTTACATTAGATATACAGGTTGTTATATTGATCATTTTATTTAAACATTTTGGTTCTTTCCTTTCTCTTAGAAAGTTATTAATCCGCCTTCGCATTTATTAACATTAATTCATTTATATTATATTTCATGTGGTATTTCTTCTCTTTGCATTTCATATAGGTCTTATTATTATCATTGGTTCAAAATCATCTTCTCCATATGTTTGGTATGAGTTGTTCTTTGCTCTTAATTAACTGTTTTCATTATCGTTTCATAGGTAATTAGTCTCTTTGCACCCAAATTTTTTCTTCTCTTGCATATTACACTCTTTTTTGTTATTCTTCTCTACTCCTTCAAATGCTATTGTGAATATCTAGCATTTATTCTGGATTAAAATTAATTCTTCTTTTCTGAATTAATCACTTTATTTTCTTCTCAATTCAATCATAATTGACAAATAATTATTTTTTGGAACTTGGTTAGTTTTAATGTAAAATTCAAACTATTCTTTTTATTTAATTGAAAAATATTTCTCATAAATCCTTGTAATATGTTGATCTTATCTTGTTTCAAAGTTCTGACGTTCTATCAACATTCAAATTCTGTTTAATTCATTTATTCCCAGAATTGTTTCATTCAGAATTGTTTATAGTACTGTGATTTTACTATTATTTCTGAATGTTTTGGTATTTCTCCAAATTCAAATTCTTCTTAATTATTTACCATAAAGTTTTCTCATAATTCAGTGGTAGTAAGCTGTGCTTACTTAATTTAAAATTTTTTTTTTAAATTAAGTTCAAAATTCTCTCTCTTTCTCTTTCTTCCATAAAGTTTTGTTCTAAATTATCAGGTTGAAGTAAGAAGTACTTAATCAATTTAAAATTTTTATAATTATATTTCAATTCAAAAGTCTTTCTTTTTCTTTCTTCCATAAAGTTCGTTCCAAAATCATCAGGTTGTAGTAAGATGTACTTACATATTTTAGAAGAAGTTATATTCAAAATTCTTTCTTTTTCTTTCTTCCATAAAGTTTGTTCCAAAATTATTAGGTTGTAGTAAGATGTACTTACATATTTTAGAAGAAGTTATATTCAAAATTCTTTCTTTTTCTTTCTTCCATAAAGTTTTGTTCTAAATTATCAGGTTGTAGTAAGAAGTACTTACTCAATTTTAAATTTTTATGAATATATTTCAATTCAAAAGTCTTTCTTTTTCTTTCTTCCATAAAGTTCGTTCCAAAATTATTAGGTTGTAAGTTGTTCTTACATATTTTTGAATTTTTTCAAAATATAGTTATAAATTCAAAATTCTCTCTCTTTCTCTTTTTCTTCTATCTTCCATAAAGTTTATTCTCAAATTATTATGTTGTAAGTTGTTCTTACATTTTAGAATTTTTTCAAAATAAATTCAAAATTCTAAATTCCTTCTTCTTATAATTCTCCAGAATGTTCTTCTCAAAATATTAGGTTGTAAGATGTACTTACATTATTTTTGAATTTTTTAAAATTATATTTCAATTCAAAAGTCTTTCTTTTTCTTTCTTCCATAAAGTTCGTTCCAAAATCATCAGGTTGTAAGTTGTTCTTACATTTTTTTAGAATAAGTTATATTCAAAATTCTTTCTTTTTCTTTCTTCCATAAAGTTTGTTCCAAAATTATTAGGTTGTAAGTTGTTCTTACATATTTTTAGAATTTTTTAAAATTAAATTAAAAAATTCTTCTTCTTTTAATTCTTCAGAATGTTCTTCTCAAAATATTAGGTTGTAAGATGTACTTACATTATTTTCGAATTTTTTAAAAATAAATTCAAAATTCTAAAACTCACAAATCATTCTTCATAATATTTCTTCATAGAAGCTTGATTGTACACTCCTTTGATTTTTCCTGAAACGATTTCCCTCAACTCATATGTATTGTTATGCTTATCATTTACCACAACATATGGTTATATTGTACTCTACACTGGACCATATTATTTATACTTTAATAAGTTGATTTTCTCTTTTTCTTTTCTTTTATATACCCAGGAAGATGGACGATTTTCTTTATGTCGTTCCATTGCTCATATTTTTATTTATAATGTGCATTTTCTTAAATAGTCTTCTCTTCATTCATAAAACCCAGTTTTGTTTCTATGTTTATTCTCCATATCATTTCCTTTCAATGATATTTATTTCGTCTCCTTCAACATTGTTTTTCGCCGTAGTCGGTTATCATGATCCGTCCCTTTTCTTGATGTCGTGTGGTATTTGTGTCAACCAGGGTCCATCATCTCAGTTGCTCTTATAAAATTTACCCTAGGGCGCGACACTCGGTTATTTTTATTACTAAATTTATCATGATAGTAATTTCGGTTAAGTTGGTAAGGTCTGTCACCATTATTGTTGGGATATGGATTTCTCTGACTGTATGGGACATTATTATGTTGATAAAAATTGTTTCTATTGTTTGGATAGGGGTCGTTATTCCTAACGCCGTTAAAATTACCGTTAAACTGGCTATTACACGGCGGGTTGTTAGGGCCGTCGTAATTACTGGGCTGGTTCCCTCTATCATCATATTGTATACACCAATACTTTTCTGGTCCATGTTTTGTATTACCTGACAAATATATGTGAGGATCTTCACCTGGGTTATCACTTATTATTTGTTTATCTGAAACCCCATAAACTGGTTCACCATCACATATCCACTCTGAAGGAATATATTTTAGTCTAACCGTACCCTGGAACTGTCCTGGATGGCACGCTAACGGAATACATTCTGGTGATTCATCTGTGTCATCATTACAGTCTGGTACGATTTCGCCTTTCCATCTTTCTGAAACACACTGTCCAGTCTTGCGCTGAAATTGGTCTGTTCCACATGTGGTATTCTGTTTACCTCTGGTCCTTTCCCAGTGGTAGACTACTGTCTTGTGGTAAATTATTTCTGAAATTACTTCGATTCTCCTTCTGTAATTCCTGGAATTCATGATGTCTTTGTCATTGGTAATTGGGATATTATTGTCATCAATTAATCCATGGTTCATCATCTCCAACTCTTCCTTCGTTTTTATTACATTTCTTGGATATATTTTTCTCATCCTTGATTCTCCTTCCCTTTGTTTAATATTTTCCTGGTTTCGGTTAGTTTCAATTTCAGGTACCACCATTATATCTTCCTGCGTTTTATCATTTAGTACTTCTTCTGGTTCTGGTTGGCTATCTTCCTGCGTTTTATCATTTAGTACTTCTTCTGGTTCTGTGGTTGGCTATCTTCCTGCGTTTTATCATTTAGTACTTCTTCTGGTTCTGGTTGGCTATCATTTTTTATTTCTTCGGTCTTCTCCTTTCTTAATTCTTCCTTTTTTAATCTGTCCTCTCTTAATTCTTTAATCCATTTTTGATCCAGTTTTTATACCGTCTTTTACACATTGTCTTTGGGGAATTGTACCCTGTCATTAATAAATAAATAGTATGAATTGTTCGAAAAGTATTATGAAATCTGTTTTTCTTTTTTCATATAAAACAAAATGTTATTTTAAACAGATTTATGTCTTATAAACAACATATTGTCACAGTACACATTTCAAGTCATTGAAAATTGCATATTTCATTGCATTCAATGTTTGTGATTGCCAAGAATGAAACACAAGGTTCATTTTTTATAATACCCAAAACTATCACTGGTTCACTTTGCACTTTTATATTATGTTAATGCTAAATGGTCGTATAGTCTTATTAACATAATAAATTGGTTAGCGTTTTTTCAATGGAGATTTGTTCCATGGGTACTATATTATTGTTTCATCTTAGTTCACAGGCAACTTTTACTTTATACACTTCTCTCTCTTAAATTTATATACATGTGGTTTTCATTTCGTTATACTTTTATTTTAAAATATTTATTTTGGGGATATAGGGATTTGGGTGTCTTTTATAAGAGCATGACATCTTCTTCAGGATGCTGCCTTCTTCTTCTTTCATCAGTCTTCTTTTCTCCTGCCTTCTGGGACTGGTATCTTCTCCATCTTCTTCTTGATGGCATCAGGTTTCTTGGGATCTTCTCCATCTTCTTCTTTATTTCAGAAATACACCACCTGTATTGTTTGATCTTGGCTTATTTTAGGGTTTCACTTCTATTTATTCTTCCTCGTTGTGGGTTTGGTCATATTCAGTACTGCTTTGTTATTTACTTTTTTACCTTCCTGGGTTATACCTTGAAAACCTTTGGTTATGAGACTGGTCTTGGGTGACTCATCACTAGTAACTCCTTTTATTTGAACTTGTATTTTCTTTATAATAATGATTTCTTTCCACAGTTGCTATGAATTAATCTATTTATATTAAACTTAATGCTTTCTTCCAAATTTAAACATTATAACTTCATTATTCTAATGATCAATTGCCATTCAATATTATGCATACATCTGTCACGTTACAACGTACATCTTACGATCACGGAGCGTTTTAGAAGCACGTGATGTTTTTCTTTGATGATAGAACATTAGTGAATTCCAAAAAGTTGGATTTTATTAATAATTTTAGAAAAAAAAAACTGTGATAACTAAAAAAAAATGTTAGCTGCATGGATGAAATGTCATTCCTATGTTTTGAATGCACAGTTTACCTAATTTTCTTGCATTTTAGTATACATATGACCGATGTGTTTAATAAAAGTTTGAAAGTAAGCAAGCAATTTAATTAGAAAGAAATTAAAATACTGTATAATATGCAATAGAAAACAACTGAGTGGATGGAAAGCAGCTATTATACAAGGATATATTAAGATAAGTCTGGTGGTTAAAATGATATTTTATTTCTTGAAACTAGATAAAAAAATGCAGATGTTATACAAGGTTACAGATGATGGTAGAAATGCACAAAAAGTTCCAGTTTTTGAGGTACGTAGGGGGACTGTGAACCCTAAAATTGTTATCTTATTATTTAATTATGAATACTTCATTACTTCACCATTGTCTTCTTAACATGGCATAGGCAAGGCGCTGCCTGTTCCGCCTTCAAAGATCCTCCAGCCGTCTCTTCCTGGGTCTACCCACACACCTGTGTCCTATAGGTTTGTATTTCCAGACTTGTTTGGCCAGTCTGGAATCTCACATTCTTTCTAAGTGTCCTTTCCTCCGTTGTTTGTAATCTTTTAATTTTTCATTCAAGCTAAAAACTTTTAACTCCTCTTAAGAATGTATTTTACTTTCTTGTTTCTTGGTTTTTCTAGGTACAGAGACCGCTATAACTTTGCAGAACTTTAATTTTGTATCTCGATGTACATTGTTTCGTAATTTTGTTCGACGTACTGAACAGTACGGATCTAGACCGGAAGGTCGATCAATATTCCTGGTGGAGGGCAGCAGTAGCCACCACTACTCAGGTAGGGCGTAAGGGAAATGAGCCTGGACCGGCTTATCTTTGGAGTATTACAGGCGGGAATCTAGCTGGATTTAATCGTCTGGAATACTGCGTCCTATTGTTATAGGATTATATTTTGCTGCTAACTTGCAGTTGGATTTTCGGCCATCAAAGGCTAGGGATAGACGACCATAAATAAAAGTTAGCGGGAGTCATAGCCCTCCTCCACACAGGGACATAGGGGCAAGGTGAGAGCTCCACCACACGACCTACCCACCTGGCAGGTACCCTATAAAGGGGAAATTAATTTAATTTACTCAAAACTTTCAAAGAACACAGCCGGACGGAGATAATGGTATAAATAAATAAAAATTTTTTAAAATACAACTTTCAGTGGCGGACCCGCGTAACTGCGATGCTACCCACACACCCCACGTACACCCGTGACCGAGCTCAAGGGTCAATCGCGATGCCCACGACATAACGCGTAAATTGCCGTTGGCCGTAATTAGTAACTTATTTTTTAGTTGTACACCGGACTTCCGGAAGAGGCCTTATACAGACGGGTAACTTTCTACACACTTGAAAACTAATAAAATTAATAGTAGGCTATTTTCGTGAATACCGAGACGCAAATATGTTGAAACAGATAACCGTAGGTTTCTCGTAGCGTAAGTTTACAAATCCCCCCCCCCCCAACTCAACGTGAAGATGAAACACGACTGTTCAGAAACGCACTGATATAGGGTGACAAGATTTGAAATTAAAAAAACCGGGACACTTCCTTCCCTCCCTACCATTCCTCAAAACCCCAAACTGTTCCCTTTTTAACTGCTCCAACACCAACTGCGACAAACAGTTTCTACTCGAAGCTGAAATCAACAATTAACACTGTTTAATAAAGTACCTGATACTGAAAAAAAACGAAACGAACATTTATTTTTATTTATAATAAAACTTCAGCATTATTATTTTTAGACGTAATTTTATAAGTTATCTAGAAAGATGTGCTAGGCTACTCCATCTTGGACGTGTAGGTTCTGAAATATATCTGATCTTCCAAAGTGTTGGTACTGATCTCCACACTGAAGACCCAGGTAATGGTTTTTCATGGAGCTGCTCCCACACGAGCGAAACCTGTTGTAGATGGTACTGTTCTGGAGCAGGCCTGCAATCAGGAGGAGGAGGAAGAGTAAGAAGAGGAAGAACGAAGGCGAGAAAAAGAAGAAGAAATAGTCATGTAGAGTTTTTGAAATCGTATTGTTTGAAATGCCATTATTTTTTCTATTTTTAACCCTGACACATCCCTGGGGAGTACAGTTTCCGTGAAGTTTTGGTAAGAAAAGATCTTAAACGATTTCAGTGATTAACTAAGCTCATTAATAATGTATACGTTAAAAGTAAACGTTATAAATTTCATGTCGGCGATGTTGTTTACAATTAAACTTTCTGGTCGATCAACCGCAGTCGACTGCCGCCACGTCCGTCAGGCGTTCGATCACAACCGGGTATTTCCAGTAAACACCTGAAGCGACCACTACGCACGTAAGGGAATGCTTTTACGTTGCATGCCCATCGGCCATCGGGTGAAGGTGAAGCAATAAATATTCTCACAACGTACGCTCTGTCAAGGTCACTGAACACGCCGCTTTATTATTACCCGTTTAAATAGTTTTGTTTCATCTACGTTTCTAGTGATTAAACAACAGTATTTAACAACGACTGAATAGTTTTCGTATCACAAAATTCAGTTCCGAGCTGACAATTCAGCAGTCGTAAAAAACGAGAAAGTTTCATATAATTTTTTGGTTATAGCGTAGCCGTGTATGCTTGAATCGTGGATCATGGGGATGAGACTTTCAGACGTGACACAGGTATAATTTTAAAACGTCATACTGGTAGAGAATAGAGAGAAATTCATAGGAAGAAGAATGCAAGAAGAAGTAAGGAAGAAGTAAAGAACGCACAGATGGGAGAAAAAAGAAGTTTATGAAAAAACCTCATCAGAAGAAAGTACCAATGCCAAATCAACTGGGCACAAACGAATACGATGAGGAGATAAATACGGCGGGTGGGGGATGGCCATAGAGAAATTCTTGGTTCAAGTGGCCGCAGAAATATCTTTGAAATGAAATGGGGATTTTAATCAGTGGACGACAAACAGAATGGCCTGCTGATTTCAATGTGTATCAGGAGTTTGAATTATCTCTTGCGCCATCAATCTCTGACTGTAGTGATCGAGCTTCTGCGGAACGTAAATAATTACAATATACACAATACTTGTTTTCAAGTGTAATTCTTTTGTAATAATTACACATATATAACGCATATAACACGCGCGTGCGCGCACAGCGTGATAAACCGTAACAATTTTTTTAAGTAGAAAGTAGGCCTGTTAAATTATTAATGCTCTTTAAGATCTACACGCTAAGATGTATTTAAAACCATAGAGTTCGACCACACACACACACACACACACACACACACACACACACACACACACACACACACACACACACACACACACACACACACACACACACACACACACACACACACACACACACACACACACACACACACACACACACACACACACACAGTGGCGTAACTAAAAGCTGCTCCTGGGGGGGTGTAGGCTTGAAGGTTGGACTCACCTTTTTCTTCATAACAGATGAGAAATTCATGTTTATTCCCGTATAATTTTATAAATAATTTTTTTTTAATTCTTTGTTTCTCGGTAAACAAGCTTAAATTGTACCAACATGCTGTTTGGCGCGTATACTTAAACGAAAAGGCAATAATCGCAAACTCTTACACGTACGTAGCTGTAAGTTTTATTAGAGGAAATCCTACCAACATGTTCAGTTTTGTTTATACCTAAAATGGAAATAGTGTACCATAGTAGTATGTATTTTAAATCGTAAGTGAATATTATTAAAAGAACAATGAACTGACAAACATAGATATCATTTTGTACTTGTGTAGCCTACGTCAGTAAACTTATTCTGATCATAACAGCAACTGTATTCGTATCTTCACTCATTCCTATTATTTATTTATTATAAGAATAGGGCTTTCCATAATTCCCTCCTCCCACAGTCAACTCCCCCCCCCCGCAAATCTGCTTCCTGGATCCGGCCCTGGGTACACAAAGCAGAGCGATATCCATAGAGTTCTGCAAAATGGAGCTCCTAACCAACGAACCGAATGTTTTCTAAGAAGCGCGAGGAAAACCTACATGGCCATAAAAAACTTAAATCATGCTAGACAAACGCGGAGACAGTGGCAAGGCTCGAAAAAACAATACAACCGTTCCAATTAATGTCTCAGTTTTTGAAGCAGCGCACTGCTGCCTGGTTCGCAAGATAATGGTGCGTACAATTAAACGAAAAGACGACAATCGCAAACTCTTAGACGTACGTAACTATCAGTTTTATTAGAGGAACATCTTCCAACAGTTTTATGTCCAAATGGCCATTATATGTTGTTTGATAATGTCCTGAAAAATAACGGTGTATTTTACTTGAAGCGAATGTATCCACCACTAATTAAATCAGTGGCGTATCTAGAATTTGGCGTGGGGGAGGGTCCGGTCGAGTCGGCTTCATACAAAAGAAAAACAAGTTAAGACTGATCAACATTACTATCTTTAAAGTGGTTAAAAAACGTGCAGTAACACCCTGAAGTCAATTCTATTACCTAAAGTGAACTGTAATAACAATAAAAATACGCCTTATTGAAACATTGTTAAAAGATACTTATTGAATGAACTGATTGTCCTATATTTCATATTTCAAACGTGCACATAGATACTGTGTAATAAACCTCTGTGTACATTCAGAAAGAGTTACTACTATATTGTCGTACACGGTGAACAAATAATAAACAGCTAAAAATTAAGAGATTAACAAAACTCGACAACTTTTTTCGACCCTGTGGTCGAGCGGGGGAGGGGGTCCAGTCCCGTTCGTCCCCTCCTCGTAAATACGGCCCTGGATTAAACAGCGCCTCACTAAAACAATAGTAATACCATCATCATCACTTACCTCAAAAACGAAACCGTACGTATCAGCACCACCACGTACGACTGTCACACGAATCCCATCATCAGCGTCAAACATCATAACCATCATCATCATCATCATCACTGCACAAAAGTTTCACAAACTTTCTTGTTCAACACACCGACACATTAAGAAGGAGAAGAAACACTACGTTTGCCGGTATCGCGGCGGGCTGGTGCAACAAAACGATAACTCGATCTCAGGCCCACAGCAGGTCAACAACCACTGATATAAAACGGACGACTTGATAGCGGTGATGATGGGATTGTTCGTGTAGTAGTAGTAGTAGTAGTAGTAGTAGTGCGTGTGAATGGGCCGGTACGGTATCGTTTTTAAGGTGTATGCAATCACTTAATCTAACATTATATTAAACCATTGTACTAACAATACTAAACAATAAATGGTCTGAACGATACTGATAACATCCATGATTAATTTATTTAATTTGAATTTTTAAAATCCACAATCGAGTTTATCCGTAGGGTATATTTGAATTTTAAACTATGGTCGACTTTATACTTAAACAACAAACACAGATTTACCCAAACGCATGTCTATTTACTTAATGTAAATGTATCAAGTTATAATAAGTCAGGACAGTCAAGCAGTTCGTTATTGTCGCTTTAAATTTAAGCAAGTAAAGAAACAAACATTTGCGAACGTGTTTCTGACAGCAAACTTACACAAATTTGAAACAAGCCTACATAGCGAATGCGTAAAAAAGTGTACATTAAAATTAATTACTATTTTGCCGCTACGAGTTTAACGAACTAAACTGTTTTAACGATTATGGAACTATTTTATGTGAACACAATTCGGCAACTATTATTAATTATTCATATTATAAAGTGCTGTTAAAATACTTTCCACAAAACGGATATTTTTACAGAAATTCATACGTTTTGAACTTATAAAATCCCATGAACTAGTCGTGGTAAACTTATTCGTTTGACGCAAGGTGTTAACCTAAGATGCGCAAAAAATATTCAACACCAACTGCCCAGCAATTATTGTGAGTTTAAGTTTTAGCTTATTGAAACAGACTTAAATGTATAATATTAATTAGTATATTAACTTAAATGTATACATTCACACGCGGGCTCGTACAAATTTCGGTAAGTTTTTTTTTTACAAAAGTGACATACTCGTCTGTTATTGAATCCCATATCGAACGACTAGTTTACGGTGGAAACGAGTGCCGAGATGACGGATCAGTGATTGCCCTGTGTGTTGTAGCAGTCGTCATTGAGGGGCCTCGAGCCCGCGTCCACCACGCCAGTTTAATTCCGTTCGGACTATTAACTGCACGTCTGTCTACGCACTCGAACGCTTGCACGCACCGACTGAATCTTAAAAGCCAGCAGCGTTCCGTTGTGTTGTTTGTTATCTCTCGTGGCACACACATACACAACACCAGCTGTTGCCAACAAAACAACAACAAAATTTCTAACCGTGATTTTCTGTAGTTCAGAATATCATTATAGACAAGATTACCTTCAAATGACGACGACATTGAACCTGAGGTGTTTTTTTAACATTTATTATATCTTTCCTTCTTTGTTCTGTTTCTGCTAGACACCGGTCAGGTCGATTTTTTCAACGTGTATTTGAAAACTACGTAAACTCGTCTGTATACTGATTGTGTTGTCGTCTGTAAATATGTCAACTTATTTGTTGTATTTCGATATAAATAAATACCCGCTGGACTTTCATAACTGTAACTGCGCTCTGCAATGTGAACCACTTTCACGTGGTACAAAAATAGCCTGCTCAATGTTTACGTTGGCTATTTTTAACAGCATTACTAACGCAACTGTACTCCGTCCGATTAAAGAAGGACCTTTACTTCAAAGTTTAAGTTTTCAAAATCTGAGATACAGAATTAAAAAAAAACTGATGCAGGTTTGTTAACTCACTGGTTTTCACTAAGTGATTTTGTTTAATTTTATAACAATTTCTGTCGATACGTACGTATAGAAACCAGTTTTAAAGCCATTTAAACCTATGGCGGGGGCAGGCAACTTGTGGATCGCAATTGATCCGGCCTGTCACGGTAACATCCTAAGTTGATCTTCATTCGATTTTGGAATTATACAAAATTTTATTTTAAAATTATTTTGGAATTTGAAAATTTTAACTCACATAATTTCAGTTCTTTTACATGAAACTAAACTTGAAACAGAATAATCAGCTTTCAATATAATTTAGCAAGAAATGATGCATTTTAAGAAAACTTTCGGCATATATATACAGTGTCAAAAATTGTCTGTAACCTTTTAAAATATTCATATGCTCGGTTTTTCCTTGTATATGTATGTTTATATTATTATTAATAATAACAAAACTTTGTCTACAAGAATATATTTTTTATTATTTTGTGAATTACAATTTTTCAATAGTATTCAAATATCGTCATCAACAAAGTGATGATTATAAAATAGCATGTTTTGTGGCTTTTTCATTTTAGCTAACTATGTCTATCAGTGTGAGTCACATTTTTCACTCACGAACATTGTGGATTCGAAGTACTCTAAACATAAGAATAAAAAGTCCCTGATGTTCACCTTGGAAATTTTGTAATTTCGTCCCAGACAAACTACTACCACCAGGAGAGATTCTGGAGATCTAAATACAACCATTTCATTAATTTTGAATACAACCAGTAATCAATTTTATAAGAGTTTAAATTTAATATCGAGGGTACAATATACTCGGATAAATAAAAATGTTTTTAAATCAACGGGTGTAAATAAATTAATACGACCTTTCGGAAGTAGCGTCCTACGGTATTTACGAAAAGATTATGTGCATATAGCTCTGCAGCAAAGCTAGATAACACAAACTTAAAAACAAGACATTGCAAGGTTAAACACTTCAAAACTGCGTTGCACGCAAACTGTAAATGTAACTTTAACCAAGGGCGGAGCAATTTTGAAGGGGGAAGAGTTGCCTTTGGAGGGGGATATGAAAAGTTGGACGATTCTTTAATGGTCTACAGCAGTGATTCCCAAAGTATGGTCCCAAGGGTCCGCGGACACTTTTAAGAAAAAATAGAATACACCGTAATTTTCTCAAATTTTTTATATTCTAAAATCTAAATTTTAGAATCTTAAAATAATTAGAAGACGATTCCAGTATTTTCTATTGTTCAAACTAATTGTAACTGTAAAAGTAATTTCAGACTAATGGCTTTAATAATGTCTTTAAATCATGTCGTGTAGCAGATCTGTTTGTCAGCTGAGCGCCGCATCAACGCAGAACTGATCGCGCTGTTTTAGTCTATGTATAAGCACTGTATCTAAGCAAAACGTTTTCCGTGTAGCTGGTTTTACGCCTAAGTAGTTGGATTTCGACACGTATGGCTGGAAAGATAGAACTGAGGTTGGCAAAGTTAAAAAATAAACTTGATGTTGAGAATGATTATAATATTGAAATTATCAGACATCAAACCTAATATTGCAGAGATAATTGTTCAAAAGCAGCTTCATTGTTCACATTAAAATAGGTTTGATATCATTAATATTATAATTTTGCAAGTTAAGAGAATTTTGATTTTAATATATTTTAATTAAAATATAAGAGTCTGTATCATATTTCCTGTTTGTTTTATTTCAGAACTCAGACGGGGTCCCTGAAATTTTTAATTTTGGGGGCTCCGCGGACTGAAAAGTTTGGGAACCACTGGTCTACAGTATAAATGATAGGAATGAATGCTGATAAAAATACAGTGCGTTATTATCAACACAGTAGATTTATTAACATACAAGTATAATATCATATCCGTGTTTGTCAGTTCATTGTTCTCTTAATAACATTCACTTACAGTATAATGTATACACTACACTTTACGTTATGTATCAAACAAAAATTAACATGGTGGCAAGGTACAATTAAAATCGAAAGTAATTTTAGAGAACACTATGAACCTACATAACGTGTTATGAACGCTGTATCATATTTACAATCACAAAATCATTCTACAGTTACAAAACAATGAAGAAAATTTCGTCTCGTTACTCTGTTTTTCAAATGCGCGAACCGAAACCGTAATATTTAATTCTTATACTTGTTTCCTCGAACCTGTAAACAAAATTCAAGCTGATGTTTAGGGCCACTCCATGTCAAATGGCCCAGTTTCTAAAACAATAATTTTAATTTTCCAATGAGAGCGTATTTCTTTATGTTAATATTTCTTAATGGAATTCAAGACATTCCAGAAGAAACGGAAAAATTGTGGCTACATTTGTTTTCATTTTAATTATATAATTAGTTAAATTTTTAGACGGTCGGAGAAAACAATAATAAAATAACCGAAATGCCATAATTAATCTACTTTATCGGGCTAGTCAAGTGTACATAAGGCCTGGTATGTGCTTACTTGGAGGCACACTAAAATTTATAAATGGTAATCTTGTGCAAAAAAAAATATTCCATTATTTCAGACCTTACTAATTAACGGAATAACACATTGCCGCACAACAACTGAAAAGTGACAAACCAAACTTCTGTCATACGCATAATATTATTCTTACTCGTCTAATTCTCTAAGACAAATTAATGGTGTACATTTACAATTGTGGTCAACAACAATATACCAAGACAAATATGCAGTAGGTTTTTCAATGTCTTCCCGATACGATTTTGACAGCATTCAACAGTATTAAAAACTTCCAGGGCCATGTAGACCTACGCGGGCAGTTCCCGGGCAGCCTCGATTCTCCCTCCACCGAAACGTTTAATACCCTACACGGAGATCCTGGAACGTTGCTGTGTTATATATGTTACATGCAAAATTCAGACCACTTGTTGCAGCCCAAGAAGTTTAATAATATTGTTAACAATGTCTGTTTCATAGCCTAAATCCATGGTTTTCAACTGGCGGACCGCGATACCGTTTTATGCGACTCACGAACTTATCTTGGGAAACCGATTTAATATTTACTGTGTTTTCTTATTAGAAATAACTACAGTTAGTTACTTTAAAATAATTACTTTTAAAATTTTAAAATTTTTTTGGAAGAAATTAGTTAACTCATTTTGCAAGGTGTCGGCAAATAGCAGAAGAGTTTAAGAAATAATAAAATAGGTAATTTTTTTGGGATTAGGCTGAAATATTGAAGAAATAATAGTTGAGTTTAACATAAGATTCAAAGAATTTGAAATGTTACTTAATGACCCTCTTGGGACTGTCACTGAGGAACAGCCGACATTCAGCTAGAATTGTGCGATTTTCAAGCTGATCCCTTGCTGCAGATCGGGCAAGAGAATGGACCGGATTTCTTTACGCTGCTCCTCGTAAACGATTCTCAATGCTACGAAGTTTTGGAAAGAAAATGACGTCGCTGTTTGGAAGTGTATACATCTGTGAAACTGTGTCCTTCACAACGAAGTCACGCGGAAACCACTACAGACGTCGCCTCTCAGACTCTGCTTCACCCACTGCAATTAGCAACAGAACTCAGCTCCACGTGGTCACTCATGCTGTGGCTGCAGCTGGTCGACGTCAGTTTCCACATCGAAGATTTTATGTAAATGTATAATATTTAATATCTTTCTATTATCTTCATTATTATACTGACACAATAATCATTGCACCGTTACATACATGTAGTAGGATTATGTCAACTGTGCAAATTACCTCCTTTTACTTACACTTTGCAATTAAATACTGCCTTTTTGTGTTCTAAGGCTTTCACGACCGGCATCAATACTGTTAAAGCGATTAATTGCTGGGACTTAAAGCCGTGGTCTCGAGTTTTGATAACCGTACGTTTCGGCCTCACTGACGGAGGCCATCTTTAGAGCCGAAAATAAAGGGCCCTTCTTACAGCCGTAAGCATGGTTTTGCCTCAGCATTGAGGCTTTTAAGGCTAACATCTGCCACCTACATTTTTACCAGTGAAGATAACCCCCGTTTGTAATGCCGAAACGTATGGTTATCAAAACGCAAGACCACAGCCTACTAGCCCAGCGATTAATCGTTTCAACAGTACTGTCTTTTTTGTTGTTACAGTACTCACCAAAATATTTTTCGCTTATGGTTCGGCCCGCGGGTAAATTCCTGATTTTCATTGCAACCCTCTGGCGCTTTCAAGTTGGAAACAACTCACATAAATAATACTGACAGGCAGTGGCGAAGCTAGTAGTTAATGGATGGGTAGGCAAAAATCTTATATTAAATTTTTTTTTAAGGAATCACTAAAAGGATGGTGGTTCAAATCGGACGCTGAGGTAGAGTTTGCTGTAAGCGAATGGTTCCACAGACAGCCGTAAGAATTTTACTAGCAGGCAATCTACAGGTTGGTGCAACAGTGGAACTCATGTCTTAATGTTAATGGAGACTTCTTTTAAATCACTGAATAAAAAATGCTTTAAAGCTCTACACATGTTTCTATTGAACAATCCTTGTATTAGTCATACACAATAATACAATTGATTGAACTTCAAATTTTTAAACTTGATTAGTTTCTATATATATATATATATATATATATATATATATATATATATATATATATATATGTTTAATGTTACAAATAATTCAAATAAAAATCTTGATCATCTGTTAGTTCAGCGGAATAACAGGGACACTTTTAATAACCGCATAAAATAAACACACTTATAAACAACACAGCGCGCTTTAACCTGAATGTTTGGACCACAAAAATGAGGCATGCCTCAACGCTCTATGTGTACAGCACGGTACAATCCCCCCTCCCCTCACTTCCCTATCACTCCGGCACATTGCTTACATACGATGTATACAAATATCGGTATGGAGAACCATACATGACTTCCATACTCTAAGATTTATATTTAAAATCATTTTCAGCCAAACAGCCAGGCTGTGTCTTACCTGCCTTTTTATTGCTGTATTAAATGAAAAATATTATATTACATTAAAATGAAAAAATTATAATTTTATTGCCTGGCAACAAAATTATTTTATTTTTAACAATTACCATTGTTTCAAAAAGTTTAAATAAATTTTCAAGTACTTTACTCTTGTTAAAACGTAAAAGGTTGCCGGTAAACTAACCCTTCCCCTTAACCGATCTTCACTAAAGTCGAAAGTCATTGAGACCTCTTCAATTCAGGGACGTATGCAAAAAATTATTTGATTCTGTTTGAATTTGCGGCTGTAATCGTTTGCCATAGAAAATACGCTTGAGAAAAAAACGTTGCAGGTAAACTACCCCTTCCCCTTAACCGATCTTCACCAAAAACAATAGGTCTTGAGTACTCTACAAATCAGGGCTGTATGCAAAAAATTATTTGATTCTGTTTGAACTTGCGGCTGTTATCGTTTGCCATAGAAAATACCCTTGTTAAAAAAACGTTGTAGGTAAACTACCCCTTTCCCTTAACCGATCTTCACCAAAAACAATAGGTCTTGAGAACTCTACAAATTAGGGCTATATGCAAATAATCTTTTTATTCTGTTTGAATTTGCGGCTGTTATCGTTTGCCATAGGAAATACCCTTGTTAAAACATAAAACGTTACAGGTAAACTACCCCTTTCCCTTAACCGATCTTCACCAAAAACAATAGGTCTTGAGAACTCTACAATTCAGGGCTGTATGCGAAACATTATTTGATTCTGTTTGAATTTGCGGCTGTTATCGTTTGCCCCCAAAAAAAATTTCCCTTGATAAAAAAAAACCGTTGCAGGTAAACTACCCCTTTCCCTTAACCGATCTTCACCAAAAACAATAGGTCTTGAGAACTCTACAATTCAGGGCTGTATGCGAAACATTATTTGATTCTGTTTGAATTTGCGGCTGTTATCGTTTGCCAAAAAAAAAATTTCCCTTGATAAAAAAAACCGTTGCAGGTAAACTACCCCTTTCCCTCAACCGATCTTCACCAAAAACAATAGGTCGCGAGTACTCTACAAATCAGGGCTGTATGCAAAAAATTATTTGATTCTGTTTGAATCTGCGGCAGTTATCGTTTGCCATAGAAAAAAAATCTATAGACAGACAGACAGACAGACACACAGACACTTTTCGGAAAACGACTTTTTTTCATGTTTTGAGTGTAGTAGAATCAGAATCTGCAATAATCTCGAACACGATTTTTTTTGCCATCACCATACTTCCATTCCTTAAGGAATATGGAAGTAAAAAACGCTGAGGCAAGTTCAGGTTGCAGCGGTCGCTCAGTAAAGCACGTTTCGGCCTAATAAATTCGACAGTCGCGGTAACAATGTATAATCTTTACGTTATGTAGTTCATACGTATTTATAATTTTTATTCTACAGAATTTTTTAGGGTAGGCATTGCCTCAATTGCCTCCATGTAACTTCGCCACTGCTGACAGGGTGGTTAAGTGGTTGAAATCCGACTCATACATCAAGTAAATACAATCCCTCTTACCGCTTCTAGGAACAACCAGTAGAGCGAGCCAGGATCTGGCGGTTATGATGGAATGTACTCGGTGACTAAAAGTTACTGTATTCCACCCGATCGCATAAGCGAACGTTGCGGATGATTTAAACGTACGGTTGCGATTTCTCTCAACACAACCATTTTTCACTGTTACTCTCTCTCTCTTATTGAGGAATACAAATGACTTCACGAGGTCATCACACATTACGTCCGCCGTCGAGAACGAGATAATTAAACTTTCTAAGGGAACTTGTCTGTCATTGTGTTCCACGTTAATGTCTATTTAATGGCTAAAGCGCCTTGAGATACAAATAACGCTTCTTGTACGTATGTGAAGGTCTTCTTTGTTGACTATCAAACTTTACCAGGAGCCACATTGAAACACAGAGTGAAATACTGGACTGTCACTGAAGCAAGCTTCTCTATTCGGGCTTGTCAGTAACACTACTGTGTTACGAGGCGAGCATACGAACCGTTTAAGCAGACACACGAGAAAACAGATTGTGGAAAACCAAGAAATATCCATGTTTGAGCAACGTAATCAGCCACAGCAGCTACCACAACAATGGTATTACGGGTAAAAGCTGATGAGGGGGAATACTAGGGGAAGGTTAATAGAGACGTTCTTGGATGATTTGACTGCAAAACGAGTTTCCGCAGACGTCTTAAACCGAATATAATTAACGGAATTTAATGAAAGACGTTCTTGGGTTAAGAGAGACGTTCTTGGAAGATCTGACTGCAAAACGAGTTTCTGCAGACGTCTTAAACCGAATATAATTAATGGAATTTAATGAAAGACGTTCTTGGGTTAAGAGAGACGTTCTTGGAAGATCTGACTGCAAAACGAGTTTCCGCAGACGTCTTAAATTGAATATAATTAGTGGAATTTAATGAAAGACGTTCTTGGGTTAAGGGAGACGTTCTTGGAAGATCTGACTGCAAAACGAGTTTCCGCAGACGTCTTAAACCGAATATAATTAATGGAATTTAATGAAAAGATTTAAGTAAACGCAGACGCTTGGTAGTTTCAAAATTGTTTCTTAAACTCTGACAATCGTTTCTCAAAGGGCTGTTCTCAAAGAGCTGGTAAGACAACTAAATACAAAGAATGTGTTAGAGGGTAAACACGTGTTAAGGGTGTGTACAGAAAACGGTGGAGGGATGGAGGAGCTAGTACAACACAGAGAAGATCAACCGACTCTAAAATCCAAGTACAATGAGAATGCAAATTTTGAAATTAACTAAACTAAATGGCTGCTTTTAATTTTAATTGCTTTCGCACGTTCTAATATTTCCAATAAATCCATTTTTGTTTTACCTTTTTGCACGTTACGTAGTAATATTACGACTTTTGTGTCTCAAAAGTGGCCGTGTTTTAAACAATGATCTGTGAAACGTGAGTTTGCTGTATTATTTAAAATCGCTTACTTATGTTCAGAAATGCGATGTTTCAGAGCAGGGCCATACTGTCCGATACACATAGCATCACGTTCTGCGCGTCTATTTGTTAGATTCCATTTGTTTCAGTATGTTTTTTTTTTACCAGTAATGAGAAATATTACTTTTATTAACTAACACGGTGTTGTTAAACCTACGCTTCTTAATCAATTATTAATTCTTTAGAATTTTTTAGGAACAAATATTAGTTAATTTTAAAATTTGCATTCTTATTCTTATACTTGGATTTTACAATCAGTTGACTTTCCTTGTACTAGCTGCTTCAACCATTCTACCGTCTTCTATACACACCCTTAACACATGTTTACCCTCTAACATATTCTTTGTATGTAGTTGTTCACACCAGCCCTTTGAGAATAGAATAATCGGCTGAAACAATTGTCAGAGTTTAAGGATAAATTGTGAAACAAGTGCCAATCGTTTGTGTTTATTTAAATCTTTTCAAGTAATATGTTTCACCAAGCGCTCAAAGAGACTCCAATTTATATCAAAAATTTAATGATTTCAGAATATGGTAGAGGTGGGTCCAACAAGAAATTTGGGGAGGGCAAGATTTGAATTGGGGGGGGGGTATGAAAAGTTGGGTCGTTCTTTAATGATCTAAAGTATAAATGATGTGGATAAGTGAAGATTTGTACTAATTACCATGTTTAAGTCCAAACAGTGTATTATTACCATAGTGCAAACAGTGTATTATTACCATGGATAAGTGAAAACACTATTATTACTAACACAGTAAGTTTATTAACGTACAAGTATAAAATCATATCCGTGTTTATCAGTTCATTGTTCTTTCAATAATATTCACTTACAGTTTTAAATACACACTACTCAGTTAAGCGTCAAACAGAAATAACATGACGGTATGTTAACAGTTACTATTTAGATTAGGCCTAATTTTAGATCAAAACCATGGGACCTACATAACACGGTATGATTTTGTATCGCATTCACAATCACAAAACCATTCTATAATCGCAAGACGACGACAAAAATTTCGTCTGAAGTGACCATTTGGGAGGGGGGGATTTCCCCCCATTCTCCTCCAGCCGTGGATCCGCGCCTGGAATATGGGCATCCAACAGTCTCCGGATTGACGATGCAAAAAGAAAATAAGTTAAAAATAATGGCAACAACACTGCCTATGAATGGGAAAGACTATTCCAATGACGAATGCCAATGATTGTAAGCACAGTAAAACAGTAAAAAGAATATTAGAACTGTATTCAGCTACTGCATGTTTATCAGTGGTGTACCAGTAATTACTATTTCTCTCTCTCTCTCTCTCTCTCTCTCTCTCTCTCTCTCTCTCTCTCTCTCTCTCTCTCTCTCTCTCTCTCTCTCTCTATCTCTCTTAAAATGCAAGAGAAGAAATTAAATATGTTGAACACACACACACACACACACGCACACAGGGGCCTGCACAGATGTGCACAGAATTCGCATCTGTATCGTCATTGACTTTTAACGATATTATCAATAATAACAATTCACACGACAATAGAGACCTTGAGAAGTAATCGTGCAGCATAAAGTCCTGAACGACGAAGTCCATGCATCAATTCAGATTGACAGCAAAAAGAAATAATTACACGCAGTAGACAGACACGTAACTCGACTGATTTCTAACAAACGTTATCTTCAATTACATCCGGTTTTGTCTTGTTTTATCTTTCGTTCAGATAAAAAGAAACAGAAAAGAAAATTTTCCAATACATCTGAACAGAATGTAAATTTTTAAATACATTCTCTTCTCTAACTCTTAATCTCTGTGTAATACGACAGTACCGTACCGTAATACGCCTTTTGCTCAGTTATAGTTCTTTATATAGTTTTTGGTTTTCATTCGTCTGAAATCCCAGTCAATTTACACGTTCCTCGTTGCAGTCAAAGCAATGCTGTAAGTATAGGAGTAATGGTACTTTAGGGATTACGGATTTCATCCATCCATCCATTGACAGCTACTGGAGACCAGAGGCTTCTGTTCAGGACCACCGTAGGCGGGCGTGGAAAGTGTACGCTGCATACGGGCGGCAGGTCAGAGGACGGTGAATCACATCATCGTCGACGTGTATAAATGATTTGTTCTACCCACTCAGTCTCAGCCTTTTAATGTATTTCAGAGTTTCCAATTCCATCCATACTACGTATTTCTCGTACACTACATAAACCCGTATGAACTTGGTTGAACGTGTGAGTAAACTCTTGTTTTACAAAAGCCAGGATAAACTATTATTCTCTTTGAAGAACAGATTTGAAAAATTAAAAAAAAAAAGAGAGCGTATAATAGATTGTTCAGTAGTAATTTGTTTAATTACCCGAATAAAGAATTAATTGTATACTGTACATATAAACTTGAAACGATTTTCGAGATCAACCAGATAGTGACGGGACTGATTTGTTTAATGAACCGAATGGTTTAAAACTGGAGTTTTTCCAAAACCTGCTCGATGAGCAGTAAAGAATTTTTCAGTACGTTTTTCGAAATAATTTGTTCTCAACTTTACCACATACAGTTGTAGCGTTAAGAATATTACTTGGATTAATGGTATCAGTTGCAGCCGGCAAAAAAATTATTCTCGAAATTAAAAGTAATAAAATCTTATTTAAGATCGACCATGGCTTAGAAACATCGACCATGACAGGAGAAAGACATGGACTGCAAATTCAAGATTGACGTAGCAGAACAAACACCTAGCGGCTGTCCTGCTTCTGTTGTACCCGTTACCACGTATTTTTTCTATCTTATCGAGGATGCCCTTCCGTGATTTCCTCGGTCTACCCAGTTTCCGTGGTCTAAGTGGACCCTAGACTAGCAACTTTAAGACCAAATGTCATCAAGCGACCGTTCCACGTAGCCATATCATATGAGGCGCTTAGTATTTATGGTGTCTGAAAAGACATTCAGACTACGGATTAAAAAATGAGTTTAAATACAACAAAATTTTGTGAAATTCGGAAAAGTCCAGAGTTAACGTCGAAGAAAATCATCGAATTACTGCCCTCAGCAAATCAAGAGAGTGTAATGTTAATGAATGTTTAATTTTGACACAGCTGATTTCAACTAACGATAAAACAAAAGAATTTATAGCCCGTATAGAAAGTTCTAAACTTCAGATAGAGAAATCAGAAGTTATTTTGCAACCGAGGCGTATTATGCTTGGCCATCAGAGCAACATCGTTTCTTTGCTACATTTACTCTATACTGTTATCTGGTGGTTCTGTAAACAGGCGATAAAAAGAAACCACAGTTCATTTGAACGACTCAGTTATCGGTGTCGGTTGAGTTCGATAGTGATGCCTGGAAAACTGGCATACTAAAGCCGTTTGACGGAAGGGACTCGATGGCTTATGTTCATTCAGATTAAATATGTAGTGAAGTATATAAACCAAGAGAGGTATTGAAAGCGACAGATCTATAGTAAGAACATAGACCATGGTGTGTATTTCACACCCTATATAGGTCTAGTATTATTCAAATATATTATAGATTATCGTGTATGCGATGTGTGTATGTGTACACATACATATTACGTTTATACCTTCTCACACTATTCTTGTTTAATTATTTTAATAATAAATAAATAATATTTGTTGGCACAAGAATGTATTTTGTATTTTTAAAAATATTTACTTTTTCCGTCGGACGCGTTTCGGCTTAAGTATCCGCCTTCTTCAGCTTTTTGGTCAGACTGCCATCATTTCGTAACGGTTTTTGTGTGGAAGGTGTAGTGGGGGTGGTGTGTGGAGGAAGGGGATTGGTGCAGGGATTCAACTTGATGTTTGTTTTTTGTAAAATTGTGTCAAAAAGTGTATGTGATTTATATTGTAATTGATCGTTGAGTATGTTGTTTGGTTGTGTTGTGTGGTGTTTATATATTTCGTATTGTTCAGTTGTGTTGAGTTTTCGGCCTTTAGGTAAGTAATGTAAAATTTCGAGATTGGTGTCTATGTTGGTGTAATTGTGGTTTTCTGTGTGTATGTGTGTGGCAAATGCGGAGTGTATATTGTTGTTGGTTAGAGCTTTTAAATGTTCAGAATAACGGGATGAAAAAGATCTTCCTGTCTGGCCGATGTAGAAACTATTGCAGTCATTACATTTTAATTTGTAAACACCTGTTTTGTTATATTTGTCTATGTCTGTGTTTGTATTATTGATGTGTTTTGTAATGGTATTGGTTGCTCTGTATGCTATTTTGTATTTGTGTTTTCTGAATGTGTTGGCGATTTTGTGTGTGTAGGAGTTGTGGTATGTGAGTGTGATGTATTTATTGTGTTGTGTGCTGATGGTATTTTGTGTTTTGTTGTTTTTGTTTTTGATGCGTTTGTGTAGTGTGTTTATTAAATTAGGGTTGTAACCGTTTTTTATTGCTATGTATTTTATTGTGTTGAGTTCGTCGGTGTAATCTTGTTTATTTAAGGGTATTTTAGTTAGTCTATGGAGCATATGGTTGAAGGCCGCATGTTTATGTTGTGTTGGGTGGTTTGATGTGTTGTGTATAACCATGTCAGTTGTGGTTGGTTTCCTGTATATTTTGTATGTGTGTGTGTTGTTAGTTTTGTTAATTGTTAGGTCTAGAAAATTTATACTATTGTTTTGTTCAATTTCCAGTGTAAATTTTAATTTGTGGTGTATAGTGTTTATGTATTTGTGGAAGTTTTCAACTTGTCTTGTGTTGCCTTTGAATAAAAGTAATATATCATCTACATACCTGTGCCAATATATAATTTTGTTAGTGTATTTGTTGTTGTTTATTATGTGGTTCTGTTCTATGTTGTGTATATATATTTCTGCTAGTATTCCTGATATGGGGGAGCCCATTGGGTTCACACCACCCCCACTACACCTTCCACACAAAAACCGTTACGAAATGATGGCAGTCTGACCAAAAAGCTGAAGAAGGCGGATACTTAAGCCGAAACGCGTCCGACGGAAAAAGTAAGTTTTTCACAAGATAAAGTTCATTTTTAGTAAAGTGATAGTACTGTGAAAGAGGAGATGAACAATCAAGACAATTTTAAAAATAGGTTTGTTACACTGTTTCAACAGTAGGCCTATGTATAAACTGTCATCGTTAGAATCTACATACAAATTTGTAAAAATATATTCTTGAATAAACACATATTATTTATTCATCATTAATATACGGTATATATAATTAAAAAATAATACTCGTGTGTAATATGTATTTGTACTTGTATAATATGTATTTACACTGTTTCCAGAACATTAATTGTCATCTTCAGACTATACAAATTGTAAACATATATACTTGTAAAAACAAGTATTATTTATTTTAACAATAATAATTATCATTATTATTAGACAAGAATAATTATAAGAAGATACAAATAAATATTTTGAACCAGCAATGTACGTCTATATGTTCCACGGGAACGTTACAGCTAGTAATACAAATTGTATCACATTTTGTCTCTTACAGCACACTATCGCTTTACGAGTAGTCTTACAATTTATCCCTAACATGAAAGAACAAGAGAATCTTTAACAAGTCCACCATGGGTACGTGGAAGAGTTGTAGCGTCCACTCGGTTTGAGTTGATACGGCCCTTAAGGAAACTGTATAATATTTACCGTATTTTATCCGTCGTGTGACTTCGTGTTGCGTTCGATTGGTTTACACGTTTCGAAACATATGTTTCGTCTTCAGAAATAAAAAATCACTCAAAGTGAGGTCGTTAAATATTAAAATTGCAAATATTGATATTTATTTAAATATGACTTAATATTTAACGACCTCACTTTGAGTGATTTTTTTATTTCTGAAGACGAAACATATGTTTCGAAACGCGTAAACCAATCGAACGCAACACGAAGTCACACGACGGATAAAATACGGTAAATATTATACAGATTTTGTCAATAAGTGACTTGGATATCAATTCAAACATGTTTTTCTTAAGGAAACGGTTAATGAAAACCGTACCATTTAATGGAAACGAATTTTACGCCTAACGGTGTTTGTTTTCCCTGAAGTATTCAAACGATACGAACAGTGACGAAACAAAAGCTTTGAACTGAAGTTCATATATTCTTCAGAAACGACGAATAAATCTTATATGGGACGTGTACGCTAGAATAAAATTCGTTCGCATTGCAGGTTATAAATATTATTTTTTTAGCTTATTAACAAACTTCTTAAGTAGTGACCTCCCAGAGGTGCACACAACTTGCTCACTATTTTGAACGAGATAATTTATTAATTAGATTAGAATTCATTAACGTAGATTTCAATAGTAAATCATGTTTCAATAATAAAAAAAAATTGTGAAAATTCCTGTTAATAGGCCTACTAACTTTTTTAAGGCGGGAGTATAACCAGAAAACGCATATCGCTTTTGTTGATCTGGAAAAAGCATTTGATAATGTAGACCGTCAAAAGTTATGGAATATTATGGATAGAAGAGGATATCCACAGCATTTAATAAACTCAGTTAAGACCCTTTACAAAAGTACATCTGTAGTCCTGGATCTGAATAGTAGGCTCTCAGGTGACATTCCAATCCAGGAATAATGCAATAAGGGAGTTAGGCGGGAATGGTGTGTTTCCCCAACCTTGTTTAATATATACACTGAAGACATGTTGAGAGCACGGAAATCCAGAGTGACTTCGGAAATACGGAAATACAACTTAACAAATCAATTTGTATGGGTTCCCTGCTACATGCGGATGACAGTTCTTATTCAAGAAAATGAGGATGATTTGGAAAG
Organism: Magicicada septendecula; assembly: GCA_034769895.1. Taxonomy (NCBI): domain Eukaryota; kingdom Metazoa; phylum Arthropoda; class Insecta; order Hemiptera; family Cicadidae; genus Magicicada; species Magicicada septendecula. Next base: position 395,423,595 of record CM068373.1, on the reverse strand, counting down.
AGCTATGTTTCAATTACAAGAAGTGGCGAGAGAGTACTCACTGACAATTTCAGTAAGAAAGACGAAAACCATAGCCTTTAAAGGTAAATATCCAGTGAGGACTAAGATAGTTATAAACAACAGCACTTTAGAACAAGTGAGCCGTTTCAAATATCTCGGCTGTCCAGTAATATTCGGCTGTGTCTGAATATAAGACAGAAGATAAATAAATTTAGGAGTATTTGTGGTATGATTCATAGAAATCTTAGAAATAAAACAAGACACAGTAAAAGGATTAAATTTCATAAGTCAATTGCAATGTCCAAGTTGATTTATGCAAGTGAGGCGTCGGTCATGACAAAAAGGAAAGCGGCAAGATTCAGAGTGCTGAAACGCAGTTTCTCCGAAATACTTTAAATAACACATTGCAAGATAGAATAAGGAATGAAGATATCAGAGCAGAACTCGCAGTAAAGGACATAAATGAAATTATTACAACTTACAGAAGACAATGGTGGGATCATATGGAAAGGATGACAGAGGATCGATTGCCAAAAGCGACACAGAACTATAAAGTCATTGGTAGAAGAGACGTGGGTCGTCCGAGGATAAGATGGGTGCCGGAACAGGTTTATATAACCTAATCCTTGAAGAGGAGAAGAAGAATAAGAAGAAGACTAACTTTTTTTAAAGTAAAGAAACAGTTCCACTAAACATTCATTATACAAAAAATATTAACCATCATTAAAAAAAAGCAATTGTGCATTGTGCATTTTATTTTTTCTTACTAATGTTTAATTTTCTATTTATAACTGTTCTTCATTTAATTAAATGGTATCAGTTTATAATAAAAAAACGTAGCGTATTGTGTATGTTTATCTTTTGTACTATTTAATAAACGTTAATTATATTTAATAAACTAAAACATTTTCAAACACAACGTCAATCTGAAAAACCTTTTAAATTTTGCGACAAAGTAGTAAGTAGTTTTATTATGAATGACATGACAATGGTACGTCACGTGTGTCGGATTCTTTGTTGTTGTCTTAAATGGACATTTTTTGTTCGGAACCCGATTGTCCTAGGGAAATCACTTTAACAGACGGCTAACCCTCGTTACCATCAGCCTGATGTTTTGGAGGGCGACAACACAAACACAGAATATATTACACCTTGAGTGTTATACATAAGCAGTGAAAGAATTTCTTCCTGTTCAGTTGTTGGAAACGCTTCAACGCAAGACAAGGCAAGGCAAGGCGATCGGCTTGCGTCCTTCACTTCAAGCGTCCTTCACTTGCGTTTCAACGCAAGACAAGGCAAGGCAAGGCGATCGGCTTGCGTCCTTCACTTCAAGCGGTCGGTACTTTCAAACGTCGATTCACTCAATCTTTGGATCTCTGACCGCCATTGTAGTCCAAACTTGTTATTTGGGCCTTTCCAAGACAACACAATTTTGTTCACTGCTTTTCCAAATAATACAGGATGCCGAATAACAAGCAAAGCCATGTTCGCTTAGACGTAATTTCGAAAACGTTCAACAGAAATTACAGTTTTTTGCCAGTATTACGTGCTGTCACCTGACCATTCTTATTCGTTAAAATTATAAAATAAATGTTCAAAACTAATATTTCTTTTAGACTCGTCACAGAGCTTATGGTCAATTACATCATACTACGTTATTTTAGATGAATCATTTTAGTACGACAAAGTGGTTAGTATTACCTCTAAAACACACTTAACTTCCAGCTGATGAGACCTGGTACCTAATGGTAAGCCCCTTGAGCTGTAAAATTCGTCCCCTATTTTGAACGAAATACATCTATTATTAGTTTAAGTACTTTTTGGTACAGTCTATTTCTTGATGCATATATAATTTATTTAACTCAAGATGTTTTCCCTTATTTGTAAATTTACCCAAATGTTCATTATCGTGCCTTTGTGTGGTATGTGTTTTATTAGTGTCATGTTGGTATGTCTGGGAATTCATGTCCTGTGTTTATATATTTACAAATATACAAACACAAAACAAACTAATACAAATCAATACAAAACATGACACAATTTTCAAAGCACACAACATCGAAAATAATCAAAAAGCTAATATATACACCACAATCACACACGATAACACCAGTATAAAATATCAAAAACCAACAGGAAACAATAACAACAACCAACCAAAATACAAATACTCCATAAGATACAAAATTAGGAAGTTTGAGGATGGGAACAGTAGGATTCCTGAAACGTGTTCCAAATACGGGAAAAACATCTTGAGGTAAAGAAATTATAAATATTAAATAATTTATTATTAGATAGATTACAATATTAGATAATTTTAAATTGCCATAAAAATTACGAAAACTTCGATCACAGTACCACTTTTTCTTATTAGTAAAATAACAGCTGTAAAAGAATCATAGGCTATAATAAATACTAAACATTTCACACTAATGCGTTGTTGTTTTTAGTTAACTTTGTAACTGCAATGCCTAAATAACAAATAATTCAGTCCTATCTTTCAGTTTAGGTATTTTTTCACAGATATCTATAGACATAGGTCTAAATTTTTTTCTCAAATATACATAACTGATCGCATTATGTAAAGTTTTTATGCAACACACAAATTAGAAATCCTTCGGGAGGCACTCCAGAATTTTCAAGGGGTTTTCTGTCAAATTGTTAAATGTACCGAGTTTGCATTTTAAACAACGCAATCCCTCATATGGATTCCACTGCAGTTGAACCCTTATACGGTGCCCTTATACTTAAAAAAATTCATTGTCAATTCTACGCTTGGATTTAGATTTAAGTTCCCTATAATCTGACACCCACTTGGATTTTTTGATCCCTAAAATTTTTAAGCTTCCAAAACTCTACACTATATTCAGGATGTGGTTAAAATTTTCTTTAATTTGATACCCGGCGTGATTGTTTTTAACAACTCTGACCTCGTTATATTTTGCATCCTGCTCCCACTACTTTGGGAGATCAATATCAAAAACAACAGAAATATGTACGGTAACGTGACATGCACGCCAACTTACTGTTATATGTACGGCAATACACGATTATCAGAGTTAATAATAAAAAAACAAAGTAAATTTACTTTACCAAGATACAAGCAGGTCAACAGGCAATCGGCACTCCAACGATTCTCACCTGCAATAAAACATTAATACCATATTACTGATTGATTTATAAACACGAATCAGATTCAAAATTCTGTACATATATTACTTGTTTTATTACATAAAAAAAAAATATAACCTTATACTATACTAGTATATCTTCTTCTTCTGACAGTTCCTATCCGTTTCGGATGCTGGATAACATACAGGCTATTTTAACTTTCTGCACTGCTGTACGGAATAAGTCAGTTGTATTCATACCAAACCAGGTCCTTAAATTTCTCAGCCATGATATTCTCGGTCGCCCAACTCCTCTCTCTCAAAGTACTTTTCCCTATAGTATGGAGTGCAATAAGTAAAATCTCTGTTCATTTCTCATGAGATGTCCCAGATACTGAAGCTTTCTTATCTTCACTGTGTCAATAACTTCCCTATGTTTCTTCATCTTTCTAAGAACATCAACATTAGTTATATACGCTGTCCATGAAATGCTCAGTATTCTACGGTAGAGCCACATTTCGAAAGATTCCAATTTCTCAGTTGTGGCTTCAGTCAAAGTCCAAGATTTTACACCGTAGAAGAGGACCGAGAATACGTAGCAGCGTAGAAGTCTCATCTTTGTGTTTATTGTTAAATCGTGACTTTTGAATATACTGCTCATTCTAGTGTACACTGCTCTCTTGCCTTTTCAATTCTGCTCCTTATTTCTTGAGAGTGGTCCCATTGTTCATTGACTATAGTACCAAAATATGTAAATTGGCTTACACGTTCAACTGGCCTTTGGTTTATATGAAGGGTGCAGTTTGTGAACTTGTTCTTAGATACAATCATTCTGTCACTATATTCATTAGTTTTACTAGTTTATAGTCAATATTTTTTTTTTTGCTTACTTGGAAAATATTTCGAGCATCAAGCAGTATGCTCATCAGCCACGTTGGTAGTCACATGGCTGAAGATGAACATATACTGCCTTAAGCTCCAAACATGTTCCAAGTAAACAAAATAGGGTATGGAGAACCATACATGACTTCCATGTTTTAAGATCAATATTTAAAATCATTTACTTGAATTCAGTTCGATAATTTCTTAAAACAATTTCGCCCATCCTTGAACTATTTTCAGTATTTATGGAGATTTTTGTTATTATGGGGTACTCGTTTAATATAATGTTATTTTCGACCCACTTTATCTATGAAAATTAGATACTTTATTCTTATAACGAAAATGAACTACGCAGATAATCATCCCTCCTCCTCATCAACCAATCCCCACCATTAATCCTATTTACACTTTCATAGAATAATAGTTTTATCATATTTAATTGCTAAGGTGTCTTATCATTCAAAATTAAATACTCGTACTTTACTTGATATCAGCAAAGCAATTTTCAAAAAAATCACTCCCTTTCCCTTCAACTACCCTCTCCATTTATAGATATCTGATTTACCATTTTACAGTGGATTAATATGACTTTATTTTCGGGGCACTTATTTATCAAAATTAAGTACTTTACGATTGTTAAAACACAAAACAATGCAGGTAAACTACCACTCCCCCTTAACCGAACAACCCTATTTTTTATATTGAGACTTTATTGAGTAATAGTTTCATTATGTGTAATTTCTGAGGTGTCTAATCCTTCAAAATGAAGTAGTTTATTCGTCATCAGAAAGGTACTTTTCAAAAAATTATCCCCTCCCCTTCAACTACCCTTTTCATTTATAGATATTTTATCTACCTTTTTACAGTGGATTATTGTGATCCTCTTTTCAGGATACTTTATTTATCAAAACTAAGTACGTTACTCTCGTTAAAACATGAACATTGCCGGTAAACTACCCCCTCCCTCTTAACCGATCTTCACCAAAATCAATAGGCTTCGAGTCCTATACAATTCGGGCACATACGGAAAAAATATTTGATTCTGTTTGAATTTGCGGCAGTTATTCTTCGCTATAGAAAAACTCTACACACAGACACATACAGAGACACTTTTCGGAAAGTGACTTTTCTTCATGTTTTGAGGGTAGTATAATCAGAATCAGCTCTTATCTCGAACACGATTTTTTCGCGATCACCATACTTCCATGTCCTTACGAATACATAAGTAAAAACATCTTGACTGTATATTTGTATAGCATAAAGTAGTTTACAACTCAGAACACGGGAAGCACTGTAGAAACGAGTACTTGAGCATGCGTTCACACACACACACACACACACACACACACACACACACACACACACACACACACACACACACACACACACACACACACACACACACACACACACACACACACACACACACACACACACACACACACAAGCATATATTTATTATTAATTGTTATTTATATTACTTGTATAATAACGGAGGGCCCGAAACAGTAGATCCTGTATACTAAATATCACGACGCTTACGATATACTCTTGTTCGTAGATTTTCTAACCACTTAACCCAGTGAAATCAATTTCTAAACGTTCAGTTTTCAAGCGGGTTGTTAGGCGGGCGTGGTATACACAAACATTTCGTCGGCTCACGGACCAGCTGTAATTGTCCGAAACACGTCTCAACACAGGTTCTGGTCCTTGCTAGTGAATATGGTTACAGCAGGAGCCGGCGAAACGTTTAACTTTTACAAACTAAGCACCACGATCCGCGAACCCACATCAACTTTTAATTCATTTGACCACTGGCTGTGAAAGCCTTCGTTGATTATTGAAACTTATGACGTTTTGCGAAACAGAACATAGCCGTACTAAGACAGTTGTGAACGGTTAAGTGCAGAACAAGTCAAGTACATAGCTTGGAAGTGACGTCAGCTTTGACCAAGACCCGTCATATTCAAAACCAGCTGTAAAAAATCGAGACTATATATGGCACCGTAATGAAAAACAGGAGACCGAGATATTTCTGGATGGTGGGAAGGTTGTGCAAGTTGATACCTTTAAATATCTTGGCAGGTGCACGATATCAAATGGGAGATGCACCAGCGACGTTAAAAGTAGAATTGCACAAGGAAAAGGAGCATTTTTAAAGTAAAGATCTTGTTTGGCGTCCAGAAAAGTGTCTCTGGGAACCAGGAAGAAATTCATAAAAAGTTCCATTTGGATCATATGCACATACGGCTCAGAAATATGGACCCTCAGGAAATTGGGAGCGCATACATAACACAAGTAAGACGTTTCAACTGCTTGGACGTGACGTTACTTATGATCAAGATAGAGATAGAGAAAATAAAGTGACGAATTTCACAAGAATGTGTGGAACGATTTGGAGAACGTTGGAAATAGGTCTAGATGTAGGAAAGAAACCCAAATAAAATTTTATAAAACAATGGCAATACCTACATTACTGCATGGTTCTGAAACTTGGGTCATATAGAAAAAAGATGAACAGACGATACAAACAGCAGAAATGAAATTTCTGAGGTCAGTTAAAAGGTGTAATAGACGAGATCATACAAGAAATTAAGAGATAATAATTGATTAAGTGACTTAGATATTTTTGCAGTTAATGAAAGGATTAAAGAATACATTGAAGAAAATGGATTCAACACATCAATAGAATGGAAGAAAGTAGAATACCGAAGATGGCGAAAGATTACAACCCTAGAAGCAGGAGAAAAGTTGGTAGACCTAAGAAAAGGTGGACTGTGGAATAGGAACAGGCCATTAAAGTCTAAAACCCTTAAGAAGTTGATGATGACGATGATGATGAGGAAATTGGATAGGAGCTACCTGGAAGCTTATGAGGTCCTGGAGAAGGGCCTTTAGAATACCTTGGACAAAAAGAGTGAATAATGATGAGGTACTGAAGAGAGAGGTATTCTGTTTTAAACCACTGCGGAAAGGAGAAGCGATATGGTTGCTTTTGCAGGATTTTACATAAAAAAGTAATGATCTTTAATACGAATTATAAGCTGCTTAAACATTCTTTTCTTGTGAAAATATCTTGAAATTAAAGAGCGAATAATCAAATATGACATGAGGTTTATTTTGATTAATTTGAAGGAGGTTTGTTGCACTTCATTTTAATAAAAGTTAATCAAGTTAGAATATTTCGAAATCAGCACGTTTACAAATTTTGTCAACCCTTATACTTCTCGTTGGTTTATACACAAACTTTGAGACTCATAGAATTTATAAAATGTATTTGTAAAGTTGTATGGGAAGTATCCTTCATTTCTCATTCAATGAAGGAAAACAGGGGGTCCAACCTTCAAGCCAGTCTCAATCCCCCCTCTCCCAAGAGCTAATCACACCCGCCTCCAGCAGCGGTCCCTGTAATGTCCTATGGGTGTGAGTTATGGACAACAACCAAGAAACAAAAAAGTAAAATACAGGCCTCGGAAATGGCGTTCTTAGAGGAGTTAAAAGGTGTTCTAAAGTTGACCGTATAAAGAATGAGGCCATAAGAGAAGGATTACAAGTTTTTAACTCGAATGAAAAATTAAAAGATTACAAACAACGGTGGAAAGAACACTTAGAAAACATGTCAGACTCCAGACAGGCCAAACAAGTCTGGAAATACAAACGTATAGGACACAGGTGTGATGGCTGTCCCACCTATAGGACAGAGGTGGACAAAAGTGCCCAGGAAGAGACGGTTGAAGGATCTTTGAAAGAGGATCAGGCAGCACTCTTGTCTATGGCGTGTAGTGAACATGATGATGATGATGAAGTATGTGTGTGTTTTATACAGTAATAACAAAATAATGAGATGCATAATTAACATGTAAAAACAAAATAGACTTTAATAATTATGTTCAAAGTTGCGCGTTAGTCTTATATTGTAAATAAAGTGCTGATTAGAAGCTTTATTCAATGATAACTTTATGATAAAGAGCGGCTGACACAAAAAAAAAATCAGCCAGCTGAGCCACGGTCACGAACAGCGAGTGCTTGACATTTTCAGTGTAGCGCGTGTGGGTATCGATCGATACGTAGTAGCCACGTGTGGCAGCCAACGCATCATTAGTAGGGGCCATTAACTGCAGCCGTCTATGTGCATACCACGGCGTCGTACGCTCTGACGCAATTTACACGCATCGATTCTGTTTCATATTCCAGCGGACGTTAGACAGGTGTTCGTTTGCCAGTTTTACACCGTTCCACAGTGGCGAAATGGGCCTTCACAGTCGGCAAAAAATCACATGCTCTATGAGTGGATGCCTAAAGTCAATACATGTTCATTAATATGTAATTACTTTCTTCTTATTCTTCGTCTTAATTGGCTAAAAATTTTCTTCAATGTGGATGTCTCTAACATTCTCTGAACATGCCCTGCCGACCGGATTATACTTTTCTTTATGTCATGCTAAAAATTTTCTTCAATGTGGATGTCTCTAACATTCTCTGAACATGCCCTGCCCACCGGATTATACTTTTCTTTATGTCAGTTATGATGTCTGGTTCGCCACAGATTTGCTCGACTTCCGCATTCTTGATTATTCACCATATTCCTTGGACGTTCACTGCACCAAATATCTTACTGAGGACTTTTCTTTCCCACCTGCGCACCCGCTCTCCCTCTGTCACCGTTATTGTCCAAGTTTCGGACCCGTGCATCACCACTGGGTTATAGAGACGAATCTTGGTTGCTGTGCTTATGTTTTTACACTTAAATATTGATTGCAGGGAGAAGTAACATCTGTTTTAAGCAGATAACCTTTCTTTTATATATTCGGCCATAATGTTGTCCTCAGTAACTAGTGAGCCCAGGTATTTAAATTTTCAACCTTTTGAAATTCGTGTCCTCCAATTATTAGCAATTGTACATTATATGCAATCCTCCTTCTCTCTTGTACTTTACTGCTTGTTAACATGTACTTGGTCTTTTCAGTGTTTACTTTTAGACCTACATTCGTTGCGACCTCTTCTAGATATAATTACATTTCAAAAAAATGAAAAAATATGTTCTGAAACCTTTGTTTCCTCTAAAAAGGTCTAAAATAATATACAGTAATATTTAACTAGAATAATAAATATACAAGTATTGAATATGTTGATTACAAGTTTAACATGATTCACCGTTATCAGATTGTAAATAAACATATTTGTCATCACCCGTGCTGTCGTCATCATCATTCTACTCATTGTCATCACCGTATTGTTCAACGTCATCTTCACAAAGGATCTTAACGAGTTGAAATTCTAATAAGTCTAGTGCTTGTTTAGGCAAGTACTGATGTTGTTTTTAGTAACTCTCTCTTGCTTGTCGTTACTAAATCTGAAATCTTTTCAGACTGTATTTTCTCGACTAATGCTCTCCGTATTTTTTAAGGACTTGGTTACGCGAGACTAGCGCTTCCTGTTATACTATTTCTGGATAAAAGATTTCTGCAATGTATGAAGCGTATTGTACCAAGGACACTTTCTAATAAATTATTTTGCTGTATTGTGGCAACATTCTCGCAACTTCTCAAATTGATTTCGTGCCACGTGTTCCTATCAACTAAATAAAATCATTGTCCAACGAGTATAGTCTTTGAAGCGTTATTAGCTTTATTATTGTTATATGTATTTTTTGCTTAATGCGTTAGGCCTATATCAGAATGTTGTGTTTATAAAATATTTTCACGATTCTAATGTTGTTTCAGCATTTTAATGTAATCAATGTTCTGAAAGGACCCCGTTAATATTACTATCAATAAAAACATTAATGTTATTAGTAGTCATAACTATACATTTTTTTGTAATAATGTACCACAAAAATTTGTAGTTCGTGTTGGACTTACAAAATTATAGTTTTTATTGACAAATACGAAGTGTGGGAAGAATTCTTTATGGGTCTGAGAATTGGGCTTTAACGAAAGGCCACGCCAGTCGTATCCAAGCGGCTGAAACAACATTTCTCAGGCACGTGGCAGGGTATGCTCTCCATGATCATAGAAGAAACACAGATACACGGTAGGAACTGAATATTATGAGTATACTAGACAGGATTGCCTGGTATCGGCTGAATTGGTGGGAACATCTTTGCCGAATGGACGACTGCCGCATCCCCAAACAACTATGGAACTACAAGCCGAAGGGACGGAGAGGTGTTGGACTTCCGAGGAAGCGCTGGAGTGACCTGCTCTAGACTTTGCCTGTTTGAGACCGAACCAAACCATCCTTGGTTTAATCCTTGCCGATGATGATGATTTATCGTTTTATTTATACGTTCAGTGGAAAATTAAAATTTCAAAATAAAAAAATACAGAAGACATTTTTCGACTTTATATAAGGTAGGATGTTAGGCGATACCGGCGGATCGCAATCTAGATGGCAATCACAATACCGGTGGACATGTTATAGGCTACATCCGGTCTAATGTATACAGGAAAAGATGTTTCCGTATTACGATTATTGAATGCATAAAATAACATTAATTTTATAGTCGTAGACATATAATTGAAACCGGAAATCGAAAGACAGGAAAGGCCAATTTATTTAGGTGCCAGCATTACGAATAAAGGAGACACAAGGAAATAAAGGATGGACTGGAACGGAAAGGTCATCAAAGCAACAATAAAATTAATTAAAATGCGGAGAGATCATCACTTCATAAATTGAACAAAGACGAGGCTGCTAGAAGGCACTTGTGTGTCCAGTTGGTTCGAAGTCGAAGTCGTGGACTCGGAGGGCTGCATGCCACGTAGAGTTAAGGAAGCTTTCGTAATGATCAGCTTCAGAACAACGTTAAGAATACCGTCGACTGCCCGTAGAATTAACGTTTCACTTCTTTGAGAAACAGAAATAAAACCGGCTGCTAGCAGTTACGCAAAGACAAATTCAAATTCCCACGTCCCTTGGTCGCATCCTAAGACGGAATGGAATTGAAAGGGGGGTCTCGTTGACGACACAGTTACGGAAAAGGCACAGAGGTCCGATTTACCGCCCAAGTTAAAACAATGGCAAATTTTCTAATAAAAGATGTTATGACAGAGGAGGCGACGCCGAATGTGAAGCAAATGAATCCCTTCGTTGAACGAGTGAAGCGAGTTCTCAGTTTCAACTCGACCGCATGGCATTTGTCTGTCTGTTTATTTATCTCTCTATCAGTCTTGAGGGATGTCTCCTTCGTGCTTTGGAGTGAATCAACCGAATTTAGTAACAACATGTAAGTAGTAAGTAGTAACAACATTTAGTAATCAACCGAATTCCGCATTTATTTTGAGATTCATACTCCCCAAAATAAGGGCATGGGGGCAAAATAGAAGAGGTAAAAACTTTGAAAAAGAAAACTGTGAAATCCCTGTGGAACACCAAGTTAAACAGAATTTTAATCTGAATCTGAATATAACGGTTGTTTTTGGACATTTCAAAATTTGGGACATCGGGGCCCAAATAGTGGAAGAAACGTTTGTAAGATTTACAAATTCATGATGGGTATTAAATTAAAGGGAATTTTAACCAAAACCGTGTTCAGTTTTGGAAATTTCGGATTTTCGGGACACCAAGGCCCCTGGGTGTATGCAGAATTTCCTTTCGGGAGATTAAACTAAAAGTATTACGATTTGGATACATATTAGTCACCCTCATCCTAACAACATTTCCATAGATAAACAGAATTAATTATTACTACTTATTATATTATTTACACATACTTAAATGTAGGCTACAATAAACAGTTACACATAATATTACAGTTTTATAGCTGAGTGGGAAATTTTGGGAGGCGGGGAGAGGTTCAAACCATCAAAATCCGTTCTGCTTACCCCATGCAAGAATTCAAAAATTGATACAAAATATGACAAAAATTGTAAAGATTCATGCCGGGTATCAGAAAACAATAAATTTGAACCCTTATCAGAATGTACGTTTACTCTTAAGTTTTTTAACTTTGGAGGCACCACGGCCTAAAGTGAAATCCAAATTTTAAGAAAATTGTAAAACTATGTGGTCATCAAAGTACGAGGAATTTTATGCATATATTATCGTAAAGCTCGGTAATAATTTGGCAAAATTAATACGTGTTATTTATCTATTGCAAATTTTGGATTAAAACGTTTGAAAGATATGTTTGCAAAAAAAAAAAAACATGTTGTTACCAGTTATGTTTATATGTGACACGTATTAGATATAGGCCTATAGAAATCTAAGGAAACATACATAAACTTAGAAGCTAGGACTAAATTAGTTATCATTCAAGCATTACGGTTGGTTATAAATTAAACTAAGAAACCAATACCGTAGTCGGAATAATGATAACGAAAAGAGGAATAATGATTGCCTCCTTTATAATTTACTTTCAAAAAGTAGTAGAGTAACTCGTAATGAATCTAATAATAAAATGTAATAAAATGATCAAAGTAGTGAGCGAGCTCAATAGCTCAGGGAGCTTATTTGTACATACAATAGGTTACGCCATTTGAAACGAGAAAGATGTTGAAGCCTGTATGAGGAGGGGGAAGCTTGTAACAGCTGCCCGGCCAAGAAGAAGGTGGGCCGACAGAATCGTACGTGTCAGTTAAGAGGAGGGCGAATTCACTTGAGTCTGCAGGCTGACAGCGTGAAGCCACTCGGGCGTACATAGCGGATGAATTGAATATTAAAATGAATATTGATTGTGGTCACAGTTAAATATTAAAACATAATATAGAATTAATTAAACCATATCGTTGTACTCCTTTTATTACCATGAATTGTAGTTTCTGTTTTAACCTTTGTTTCCTCCAGAAACAAACACAATTTCACTGGCTCCCTACATAAATATGAACCTTTTGACTACATCGTCGCATTAGTAGACTATATGAAATATACGTTTATTATGAAAACTTATTTTATACTGTTTTGCCTGTTTTTAAGTTCAGTTTTTTGTACTCACAATGTTGGTTTTGATATATATTGCTGTAATCAGTTGTGGTAAAACTCCTCTTTACCTGTGCACCAACTTCGCAGATTGGAGTCAATTTAATCAATTATTTTTGTTTCTGAACTGATAAACGCTGAAACAAAATATACGATTCAGGGTAATAAATGTAAGAAATGGTATGATATGAATTTATTCTAAATTGTGTTTATTATTTATCTTCGAGAATTATATAATTACCTTTATAACATAGGAAGTTAAAATTTGTACAGTTATTCTACTAATAACATTTGTCTACTAGAATTATAAAATTTTTTTAAAAACTGACCGAAATAAAAGGTTTTTATTTAAAAAATATAAAAAAATTTAGAAAATTATAATTTTGTAAATATATAAATTTATTATTCTAGTGCCATAACAATCTGAAAGTGTGATGATTAACCTGTACAAATTTCAAGTCTGTAGCACAAAATAGGTGCTGAGAAAATGGCATTTTAACATATACGGTTCCCACCCCCCTTAAATTGACAATACTCCTTTTAAATGTTACACGAACTTCACACCGAACACTTACAGCGCGTATACCTAATAAAAACTGTTACATTAAAAATAAAAAGACAAAACTTTAAAATGAAACATCGAAATGCTTACAGGACATGTATAGGTAGGTTAGACACGAATACACACAGACACTTGAATACATGAAAAATTTACTCTTGAGTTTACGTAATTGAAGCCGTGAACTTAATAAAATTATTGTGCTAAAATAAATACACAAACTTTATCCAAACGTTTACCTAACTCGCATCTGACAACAAAATATAGGCGGGCATAGATGAGAACAAAGGTAGCCGAAGTTGCCCGAGTGGCTTCACGCTGTCAGTCTGCAGACTCAAGTGGCGAATTCGGTCACCTCAGTCAACTCGATAAGTACAACTCAATCGATGAAGTAATTCGACCTTTAAGATTCGAACATTCATTCACTATTCAGCGGGTTCACTTAACTTCTTATGTCAGTAAAGTTCTTATAAACAATTCAGTTGTATCAAATTCGGTGACACGATTGTTACTTCGGAATTTATTCGAGTTATTACATAAATTCGTGACAGATGAATTACACACTCCTCAAACAAATAATTTTGAAATTGTAAACAATCGTGAGCAAGATTCATCTGGTTCCATTTTTAATTCCATGTTCAATAAGGAAATGGAAGTATGGTGATGGCGAAAAAATCGTGTTCGAGATAAGGGCTGATTCTGATTTTACTACCCTCAAAACATGAAGAAAAGTCATTTTTCGAAAAGTGTCTGTGTGTAGAATGTTTTCTATGCCAAACGATAACCGCCGCAAATTCAAATAGAATCAAAATAATTTTTTGCATATGTGCCTGAGTTGTAGAGGACTCAAGGCCTATTGATTTTGGTGAAGATCGGTTAAGGGGAAGGGGTAGTTTACCTGGAACGTTTTATGTTTTAACAAGAGTAATTTTTTCTATGACGAACAAACTGCCGTAAATTCAAACAGAATAAAATAATTTTTTGCATATGTGCCTGAGTTGTAGACTCGAAGCCTACTGATTTTTGTGAAGATAAGGGGAAGGGGTAGTTTACCTGCAACGTTTTATGTTTTAACAAGAGTAAAGTACTTAATTTTGATAAATAAAGTATCCTGAAAAGAAGGTCATAATAATCCATTGTAGAAAGGTAGATGAAATATCTATAAATTAAAAGGGTAGTTGAAGGGGGAGGGGGCAATTTTCTATAAATGAAAACGATAGTTGAAGGGGGAGGGGATAATTTTTTATACGTGTACTACGTTATCGGCAACAAAGAAGTAGTTTGTTGTTAAAATTCCTTCCCGGGCTGTTTGGCAGTAGTCCAATGTTTTCTGCAAAATCAGACGTTTCGGCAGTGCTATCGATTGTCATCATCAGTGAAAATCGAGTGCCCTAACGTGAGGTGGTATACGTTAGTTCTTAAGGCTAAAGAAAGAAGTAGAAAGTAGTTTCTATGGAAATATTTCATTTCAAAAATGATTTTAAATATAAATCTTAGAACATGGAAGTCATGTATGGTTCTCCATGTTTTTTTTTTATTCGTAAAGACTGAGAAGGATAAAAAGATCCTGAATCATGAATAATTAAAATAATTAATATTTATTGTTGCTCTAAGGCTTTCACGGCCGGCTGTTAAAATGTTAAATTTAATGTTGTTAAAATGAACCGGGCTGTTAGGCCGTGGTCTCATGTTGGTAAATCCAGACGTTTCGGCATCACTGTCGGAGGCCATCTTCAGTGGTAAAAACGTTTGGCAGCTCTTCGCCAAACGCCCCAGTACTGAAGCACAAAATTAAAAATTAATATTTATCTTATTTAAAAAACTACATACTGATTTTCCATTATATACCGTGTTCACATAAAATGGGAACTGTTCGATTCGTAACTGAATGAAATGACCAGGACTAAAATGAATGCCAGAGGCGTCTAGCGGAGTCTGCTAGCTGTATCTCGTTCAGTGATCGAATATTTTACTGACCGAGATTGAAATGAAAGCAGAGGTTTTTTAATGGAGTCTGCTTGCGGGAACTCGTTCACTGATCGAATCAGTAAGTGACCGAGACTGAAACGAAAGACTAAGATAGCGACCGACTGCTCGAGTCGTAATTGAATGAAGTGATTGCCGGAGGCGTCTAGCGGAGTCTGCTTGCGGTACCTCGTTCACCGATCGAATCAATAAGTGACCGAGACTGATACACAAAGGAACTGAACTAATAATCAACTGATCGAATCAACAACTAACCGAGATCGGGACCGAAATAACAGAGATTGATTAGAAAACCGTCCAGATGTACCTACCGGATATTGTATTAACTACCTCAGATAGTTCGTCAGTGGTCGATCGATCGATCAGTCAGTCGATCAGCTAAATGATTCGTTCAAAATGATTCGTTCAACGCTGAACGACACATCTCTAGTACCATTCGAGCTGTGGTTGGGCGATGCAACAAACAAAATTAGCGTCGACATGTTGAGATAACGTAAGCCGTAACGATAATTAAACTGTCAAAACAATAACGTTAAAAATACCCAAAGATAAAAACGGGAATTAACGCTTCGGACAAAACAAAACCTTCCAGATTTGAAATAAAAAGAAAAGCATCGTGTTTTACAAAGATAAGCGGTGAAAGTAGCTGCGAAACGCGATAAGGAAAGACGGAAGAATTTAACACCGGTTTTAATTTGCATCACGACGGATTAGCAAAATTAGCGTTACAACACAATTACATACAAAAACAAAATTACATCAACGATATTCCGTGTGCCTACTTCAACACTTAATCGTTCCTTTAAGTACAGTTAATCATCAATTCAACATGTGTATCGATTATATTCGTTCGGAAAGCCTAGAAAAGTAAACTGACGACTCGTGTCAAGTTTATTTACGTATTTGCCGAATATCCGCGAACTTGATTTACATAAAACAAAGTTCTCGCTTTAAGTAATAAAAAGTTTTAACTGGTAACTAACGAAAGTTATATCGTCATCATCAGCCTGAAGGATTAGGTTCATCCTGAACCTGTACCGGAACCCACTTCGCTCTCGGCCGTCCTAAATCTCTCTTCCACTCTGGTATATATCCATTGCTAGCACTTGAATCCTGCCACCCGCCATTCTTCCCAAATGTTCACATCAGATTATATCATAATAGAGTGAAAGAAAACCACGTGAGCACGTGATCCAATAAATCAGCTGACGCCACGATAACGGAAAACTTAAATCGACAGTTACGCGGTACTTTTCCAATAACAGTGCCTGCCTAATTTTCGATATTTCGATAAAATTATAGAAGGCGTGTTAATTGGTTGTTTCATGCTATTAAACTGTTTGTTTTCGGTCGTAATCGCTTTTCATTGTAATGTAACTTTTATGCAGAGCGTTTCTATTAATACTATAGCTTAAACCTACGTCTGTGTTGTTAGCTTAACAAGGAAACTAAAAGAAGACGGGAAAACCAATACAGCTTTAAAACAACACTCCTTTAAAAAAAAAAAAAAAAAACTCGTAGTAAGGCGGCACGGCCCAAGGCCCACCACACCACATGCAGAGATACTTATATGTCTCACATTACGTGACAGAACTCGCTTTTTATTTAAGCGTTGTATTTTACACACTAATTTTTGTCACTGAAACACATTTGCGATTTTCGCTTTTTCTGGTTCCACACGACATATCCAATGTTTTCGGTATGTTTATGGATCCACTATGGTTCCGGTATGTTTTCGTGCATGTGGTTCGTTACCAGTATGTCTTCTGTTTTAACCGCAGCGCATCTGCGTGAAAAAATATGTAATTTGTTTGGCGATAGGTTAGTTCGTGACATTAGGTTTAAATACAACTTCACAGCCACAAAATGAAGCCATTATGAACAACGTTGTAAGTCTAGGTACAGCTAAAACAATTGGACATGAAACTGGTGTCTGGCTGCACGGTGAGAAATGATGCGATTGCGCATGCGTAGCTCTGACGCGATGTTTTCGGAGCAATCAGTTTGCGTTCAGAACACCAGCATAGTTGGTGAGCGCGCACCCCACTTCCAGCACTGCCTTCCCTGCTCCCCGCTACCAATATTCGTGAACCATTTCATGTCTTACTATTTCATCTGTAGGACATGTTTAAGATTAAAGAAGAAAGAGCGTTAATTGTACATTGGAATGTCACATCTTAGTTCTGTTTGCTATAAGTGGCTTTGGTTTCACGCGAGTTGAGATTGCAATAAAATGTTATTCTTTTATAATTAATGTATTTACTTATGAAACTTCATGCATTTACTTATGAAACGTATTTACTTATATCTTTTTTTAAACGATGAGTTATGTTTTCTTTAAACAATAAACTGGAAAAAATCAAAGCATTCTCACCTAGCCTCATGCACTAATACGTTTCACGTACTTCCTTTAAATTCAAAAATAGATTCGTTTACAATTTATACAATTCTTCTTCACTGCGTGACGTATCGATACTATCGCTACTCAAAACATCGATTTTAGGGCAAGATCGAGAATAATATAAAGACATAATTGAAATGCAAGTCGTCAACGCCTGACTAGCTACGACACTAAAAGAAGAAGTTATCTAGAATGACTGACACATTATCACCAAATCTGACAATCAGATTATTTCATCCTTTTTAATTTAAAAATAAGTTAAAATTACCTACATCTGTTTTAAACTCGACGTGCTCTACAATCGGGCTAGATTAAATTAACCATAGGGGACAAAATTATGGAAGGGGACGCCTATTACGCCTCGACTGTCTTCTATTTCCGCAGCAGATGAAGCGTTTCACCTTGGCGCGGACTCGAAGCGACGATACTACGCTCAAGAAGCGATTGCCCTGGCTCGGCGTCACCGGGACTGCGGTTTGTTCGTTATTACCGTGTAAATGCCATTGTATTGCCAAGAACACTTGAACGTTAATTAGCGTGAAACGATAAAACAGTCAGCATTTGTGAAGAGAGGAAAAACATTTCCACCGAGAGAGGCTGGTATCACGCGATTCACTCGTAACCAAACACAATGCCTACCCGTACCCACTTACTCGCAGCTAACACCTAATTTAACAAAAACAACGCACTTCCAGCACAATGCGTTTATACGCGCACACATGGCTCTTACCGCGTTATATCGCAGCCACTAGAGCACTTCACTAGAACCAACAAATTTACGTACTAATTACGCTGTCACAGGAGGTACGACAGAAAAATAACGTTTCAAACTGACAGTTGACCCAACGTTAGCACGCCCAAACGCACATCCATAGTCACATAAACCTACCCACAACAGATCTGTATAGTCTGACGTCGCCTTCTGATACTCACTGCTGTCTCTCGAGTACTCGCTCTTGGGAGCAAACGAACCACTACACGGTATTAGAGGAACAATGGAAGGAGAAAAAGAGAGGGTGGAGAAAATTTTAGATCCTGAATGAAACGCAGTGTGGAGTATTATGCCGATGAAGCTTTAAATAGATATGAATGTAGATAGCAACGGTGTTTGCGATACCATGCCGGCTCTAGTAGAAGGCCAGAATATTAAACGTGGCGTATAAGCATTGAGTAATGAAATAGCTAAAGTGAACATGTTATATTTTGATTTTATTTCATAGCATTACTAAAATCATGAGTAGGCCTATTTATAGCTAAATCTAAATTATAGGTCTGTGCGCACTTAGTACTATACGTTTAAGTTGAAGAAATTAGTGAATTAGTGTTAGGCTTAATGATTAATTTTGTTCGAATTATTGAATTCGTATCATATGAATGAGTTAATTATTATATTTCTTAAATAATATAACAGTATTTTACATGATAATCTTTTAATTTGCAAAAAGTGAAGAATTACAAAACTGCTGTTACCGGGAATTAAAAATGACGCGATTTGATTATTGAAATACATAAATTAAGAGATCTTCTAGTCGGCCTCAAAATATCAGTTGGTTCCAGTGTTGCCACGTTTAATATTTCGGCCTTCTAGTAGAGCCGGCCATGCTCAAGCACATCTCTCTTAAGGCTTTTCTTATATATACGAGGTGTGACCAAATGTATCAGGATTGATTCTATTTACAAAAATATTCAAGAGTTACAGATTTATAATTTGTCTCCTTCAAAATACTCCCCTTTTCCAGCGCTTTTCCAACTGCTCGAAACATGTCTGAAAGTCGTCTTCTATGAGAACCTTAAGTTCTGTCCTCGCATTTTGTTTTATCTCTTCTATGTCTTGAAGTGGTCTCCTTTTCAATTAATTTTTTATTTTCGGAAAGAGAAAAGTCACAGGGAGCCACAACTGGGGAATATGGAGGCTGCTGAAGCTGTGGAATATTGTATTTAGCAAGAAAATTCTGAAGAGCATGTGACGTGTGGGCGGGTGCATTGTCGTGTTAAAGCCACCATTCACCGCTCTGATGCAACCGTGGCCTTTTTCGTCGAATTGCATCCCTCAACCGCCTCAAATCAGAAATGTAATAATCCTGATTTACTGACTGACCTGCTGGAGCATATTCATGATTAACAATCCCCTTGCGATCATAGAAAACTGTGAGCTGGTCTTGACTTTGCTTCGGCCCTGTTTTGCCTTTTTTGGTCTTGAAGAATTTGGGATCTTTCACACTGAAGGTTGGGTGTCAGTTTCTAGATCGTATCCATAAACCCATTATTCATCACCCGTTACGATCGTTTTAATGAATTCTCATCGTTTTTAGCACACTCAAGCAGGTCTTGAGCGACTGAGACCCGGGCATCTTTTTGGTCAGCTGTGAGCACTTTTGGTACAAACTGTGTAGAAGCAAATCTCATTCCCAAATCATCTTAAACCACTCATAAACCTGTGTACGACTCATAGAATCTTCCTCATAAACGTTTTGTAAAGTTTCAAATTATTTTTACATGTTTCACCAACTTTTTGACAAAGTTTGATACGAATTCTTTGATCAATTTTTCTGACACACTAAATGCGTCCAGCAATGAGATTAACACACAACACAACAATGTGCATTTGTAAACAAACCAGATGTGTGTTATTATAAAACTTATAGGCCTACTGAGGATTTAGTATACTGTAAAAAACATATGTGTCACTTTTTTGGAGCCAAGTCAGCTGATCTGTCATTGACAGTACCAATCCGGATAATTTTTTATTACACCTCGTGTGTGTGTGTACGTCCTAGTTTTCACTGCCTTTTATCCTGACATATTACTTTGTTTAAACCCTTTCTATCCATTGTCCCTTTCACCTCTGTTATCCAAGAGCGTTCAGATAAGGTGAGTACCGAACTTAAAAAGGTTGAGAACCACTGCTCTAGACTAACAATATCTAACAAACCTTTGGAACACAAAAATAAGGATCTACAAAATCATAGAAAGGATCTATATGGTAGAAAATATTGCAACATACCGTGCTGTATTATGGGTAATTAATTAATGAAAAAGATGCGTCTAAAATACAACAAGCTATGGAAATGAACTACTGGCTTAGACGTTGCACGTTGATGAGAACTTTGCCAATGTTTTCTCTGAATTCTGGTCCCGTCCCCATTTCCGCTAGGACGGTTTGAGTTTCACTCTTCCACTCTTCCTCTTCAATCATTCTCTTCATGTTTTACATCTAAGACACGTTTGGATATCATTTCCAATTCGTATGCTAGTTCTTAAGCTTTCACGGCCGGCGTCGACTGTTGTTGTGGACAGACGTTTCGGCTCCACCATTGGAGGCCATCTTCAGTGTAAAAAAAGCGTTTGGCAGGTGTCCGCCAATTCACCCCAGTACAAAGGTAGAGACCGTGTGCTGGCCTTCTCATGGCCTTCGTCATTCACCTCAGTAGGCCTACTCCAAATACAACAAAACATATAAAACCTGTTTGGAAGTTTTCCAAAACTTGTGCAGTTTATCATGTTGCGACGTGAAAATAAAAACGATTAATAACATTGTTCTCAGGCTTTCACGGCCGGTGTCAGTTGTATGATCAAAGTTATCCGGGTTGTTTTTGCCGTGGTCCATGGTTTATTTCCAAACCAAACGTTTCGGCAGCTCCAATGGCTGCCATCATCAGTGGAATAATAAAAATCCTGAACGTAGGGTGTTCACGTCAGGCTCACAGTTCTGTGGTATAGGCTGAAACCACACGTCAGCCTACACCACAGTACTGTGGGCCTGACGTGAACACCCTACGTTTAGGATTTTTATTATTCCACTGATGATGGCAGCCATTGGAGCTGCCGAAACGTTTGGTTTGGAAATAAACCATGGACCACGGCCAAACAGCTCGGATATATCTGATCATACAAACACGATTAATTTTTTGATAGCCGAAGACAGGAGCACAAGACCTAGCCTCAAGACGGAATTCTGATTATAATGACAAGGCTGGCTTTACGGAGAGATCTTGGTTTCAACAACAAGCGTAGCCTTAACGGGGGAATACTGGATACATGTCATTACTACTTAAGATGACCGTTGTCTGAATACGCTTACACTGACACAAACGTCAGAAGAAACACTGAGACAGACAGAATAATGCATTTGATACTGAAATGAACAATACATTTGGTCGTCATTCACCTTAGTCGACGGCCTAACAGCCTGGCTAGTAATTTTAACGATTCCCGATTCGCGCCGAAATTCGAACTTTTTATAAATTATTAATAATATGACATTACACACCAAAAACGTACAGTAAACATAAATGTGCAGTACTCAACAGTGCATATTATATAAATGTGCAGTACTCAACAGTGCATATTATATAAATGTGCAGCACTCAACAGTGGATATTATATAAATGCGCAGTACTCAACAGTGTATATTATATAAAATCAACAAAATTCACGTTACAGTTATTTTGAAAGTTACAATAAATTACAAAAATCATAATTCTCGTTGCACCGGATCACATTAGTGTACATAAAGTAAAGGTGCGTCCAGACATGCAACAACGTATCGCGCAACACCGTCGCGTGTCATATTTATAGACGGCACACCGCAACTGCAACATCGTAACGTCGGAGCGTGACATCGGGACATTCCGTCGCTTGTCGGTTTTCCAGCATCACATCAAAGGAGTGTTACGCACTAGCGTTACGCACGCTCTTTGCACGTCTGGACGGGACTGCGTAACCAGTGGTTTATCAGTAGCCTACGCAACACGGACTGGACTGAAGAACTTACGCTAGAATTTATTGAAGTGTATCGCAGTAAAGTAATATTGTGAGGTACAAAACACCCCAGCTACTGTAATAAAATAAAGAAAAATGATGCTTGGGTTGAACTTGGGGAAGATTTTAAAACTACGGTGGATGACTGTAAAAAAAATAATCTCTTGTCAGCGTTGGGACGGGAAAAGGCTGATTGAAATTTCAAATCTGAAGGTAACTGATTACCACTGTACATCCTTCTATTAATGCCACCATCGTCTTTCCTGAAGTTTCTTCTTTTTTACTAAACAGCCTATGACTATACAGGCTGCCGCAGCAATAGCCATATTTTTGCCCTGCATACTACACCTGTACACGTTTTCAACAAGAACTGACGGATGGAACGGCGTAGTGTTGCGCACATCTGTTACGCGTACGATGTACGTGTCACGACCACGTCCTGTTGCGACGTTATGTTACGCGTCGGTGTTGCGTTACGATACGTTGTTGCATGTCTGGACGCACCTTAACGAGTACACGCTAATAATCCGCCTGAGCATTTTGTTCTGTCTCGAGTCACTGCGGCGAAAACTCGTAACGTTAATTAACAGTTCGCAAGGAACAGACTGTTTTTCTCCAAACGATTACGTGACGTTATAAGAAAGTTCGTGACGACGTGAGAGGAAAAAGTCAACTTGACGCGCCAACTCGCATTTCTTTCGGAGGAGCGTCGTTAACTGTGCCGTCTTTTGTTGTTGTTGTTGTTCTTTACATCCCACATTCACGTACAGGGACGAACAGGTTTTCTTATTTATTTTTTTCTCCTCTCGGGGTAAACTTCTGTCGTTAAGAGTTCGGCAACTTCTGTTTTTGGTTCTTCGTAACTTTTTCCATTATCCCGTTTGTAGCGTCGTGTAATCTCTGATGACAACCATTGGTGTTATAGGTTGTACGGCACAGCTTCACTTATCCGAACTATAAAACAGCCGGAATAGCTGAAAAAGAAGACCATCGTAAATATGATACAATTATACGCGACGCATATTTATGAATATATTCATTTTAGTTCACATAACAGTTCGGGGAGAAAACAGATCGCATAAAAAAGTCATCAGAAACCTAAACAAAGAAGAAAAAGAATAACGCAAGAATTGGAAGTTATTAGTAAGCATAAATGCCTGTAACACTAAAAAGAGTTGTGGACAAAAGGAAAGGTTTGATAAGTGAAGAAGTAAGAGATGACGAAAATTATACAGAGACGACGAATGGTTTCGCAATAGACCGAATAGAAATGCAAGAACTAGAGGAAGCCTTGAAGAATATAAAGAATAGAAAAGCTCTTGCGATAGCCGGAATAAACACAAAAATGGTGAAATGTGTAGTATCGATTAATGTCCAACAAAGATTTCTAAAAAAAGTCTCATCGGTGCTGGAGAGGAAAGAAAGTAGTAAACATATGGAAAGGTATAACATTACTTAACACACCATATGAGATATAACAAAAAGGCTAGCAAATATGTTCTTCTTCTTCTGCACCTCACGGAGTACTTCCTAGTCTCTTGTACCAAAGGGTCTATATCGAAACGCAACCTTAGGTAGTCGTCCATCCTCCATACTGTTCAGATGCTATAGCCAAACAGATGCTACCAAATAGAACAGAAAGAATGTTAAAGGAACAATCCGGATTTAGAAGAAGAAGGTTTATAGGCTACATATACAGTTGATTGAAAAGCACAGAGAATTCAAGAATAAAATCTACATACTGTTTGTTGATTATAGGAAAGCTTTAGACAGAACAGACCGAGAAAAACTATGGCGTATATTACAGAGAAAAGGCATCCCACAAAATTTATTGGAAGTTATTAAGCTACGTATGAGGACATGAAGGCATGCGTTGCCGGGAACGAAAGTATTAGAGAATCATATTTATATATAATGCCTTTGTAAGTAAATCGTTGAGTTTCCTGTAGGTCTCGTATGTGATATCTTCAAATAAATACACTGCAAGTCGGTTTATTTTCACCTGATGCACGTTTCACAGAAATTATGCTGTATGCTCAGAGGTTTGTTTGAATTGTAATTGAATGTTTCGCTTACAATACAGTTAACGGATAATCGAATTTGCTTCGATTTCAGAATTACAATTCAAATAAACCTCTGAACATACAGAATAATTTCTGTGAAACGTGCGTCAGGTGGAAATAAACCTACTTGAAGTGTATTTATTTGAAAATATTACATTAGCCTAATAATATATAATCATACTCATACGAACTGATATACTGACCATCTGAGACATTTGGTCACGGCACAGAACATGCTGGAAACGTGAAATCGGATTGTGATGAAAGTTGGAACAAAAGTCAATAGAAACACCCCCCCCCCAACACACACACACACACATACACACAAAATAATTTGTCATTATTAGCACCTGTCTACCCACTGCTAAGCGAATGTCTGCCCACTGATTTCTCCCCCGAGTAAATCTTGTCCGTTACTTGTGCCGAAGTATGTAACGATGCCAATCATTTTGTAACAGTGGTTATGAATTTAAAAGCACCTGAAGGTCACAATTTAAACTCAGAAACTTTTGGGCGGGCCACATCATAAGCTATCAATTTTCAACAGGTACCGTAAAAATACAATATCGGTATGGAGAACCATACATGACTACCATGTTCTAAGATTTATATTTAAAATCATTTTCTAAATTAAATATTTCCATAGAAACTGCTTCTTTCTTCAGCCTTAACCACAGTACTGTGGTCACTAACGTATACCACGTCACGTTAGCGTGCTCGAATTTTCACTGACGATGGCAGTCGATAGCACCGCCGAAACGTCTGTTTTTTCAAAAAAACATTGGACCACGGCCAAACAGCCCGGGAAGGAATTGTAACAACAAACTACTTCTTTGTTGCCGATAACGTAGTAGGTACATATAAAAAATTACCCCCACTCCTTCAACTACCCTTTTCATTTATAGATATATCATTTGCCTTTATACAGTGGATTATTATGACCTTCTTTTCAGGATACTTTATTTATCAAAATTAAGTACTTTACTTTTGTTAAAACATACAACGTTGGAGATTAACTACCCCTTCCCGAGATTAACCGATCTTCACCAAAAATCAATAAGCCTTGAGTCCTCTACAATTCAGGCACGTATGCAAAAAATTATTTGATTCAGTTTGAATTTGCGGCAGTTACCGTTCGCCATAGAAAAAATTCTACACACTTTTCGAAAAATAACTTTTTTTCATGTTTTGAGGGTAGTACAATCAGAATCAACTCTTATATCGCACGATTTTTTCGCCATCACCATACTTCCATTTCCTTATGGAACATGGAAGTAAAAAAGGAAATATTTGACTGTAAATAAGTAAGAACAGATAATTTTCACACATATCTTACTACATATCTATGACGGTACAATCTTTATTATGTCAGTATAATAATGAGAAATAAGGAAGACACTAAACATTGTATATTTACATAAAATCATCAATATGAGTACCGAGGTCGAACTGCTGAAGCCGCTAAATCAGGAATGTTCATATCGGGCTGAGTTGTTGCTAATACCAATATGTGAAGAAGGTAATAGCTAATCAATGATGCGACTTAATTAACCTCATTGTGGATAACGCGCTTTCACTAATGTATGTACTTACAAACATCGGCGTTATTTTCTGTTCTAAATTTCGCAGATTTTTCGGACCCGTTCACGAGATAACAACTTAAAGAAATCTGGTCCTTTTCTTGTCTGGTCCACAGGAAGGGCTCAGCTTATAAATCAAACAATTCTTGTTGAATGTCAGTTGGATGTTCTTCATAACAAGAGGATTATTAAATAGGGAGCCACTGTTTTTCAGAATTTCAAATTCAAATTGAAATTTATATTAAACCTGTCATTGATTTCTTGAACTTTCGCAACAAATTCTTAAAAGTCATGCTTTTCACCATTTTTCAAGTCTTCTTTCATTTGGTGACAGCTTTCAAAGTGACCCAATTCATTTTCTCCAAACAACATGTATATGTACGCTCGAACCCGCGCGCGCGTGGGTGTGTAAGGAGAGAGAGAAAGCATAAAGCAGAGTTAACGATACACTGATGTAGTACTGACACTCATAGCTAGACCCAACTTTGGTTTAACTTCGCTCACAAACCAACTAAAATAATAAACGGGTACTCTTTTTTTTGTTTTACCAGTCTGAACAAGACAGAACGTTACGTTCAACGAGCGGAAACGGAGGGGAGAAAGAGGCGACTGCCGCTGGGATAAGAAAGTGCCGAGCGCTGTTAAACAGACAACCGCTAGTTTTTATGAATCGGATGTTTTATTAAATCAGCCAAGCGTAAACAGCGAACAAGAGCCAGACGGTTGAATTAAAACAATTTCAATGCGACCGGCAGAGACTCACGTTCCGTAATTAGCGCCCGCTCGCCGTTACCATCCCCTCGAGATTCACGACGAAACATGCATATTGTAATATATTCTTTTTTCTATCGTATTAGTATGTTGTTATGCCTCACGTTGTGGATGCCAATATGTAATATTTACGATTTACGTACCTTGTTGTTTCCACTGATTAAACGTTGTTAATCTATAATGTTTACTTCTCTGTACCACTCCCTGTATACTATCTCTGTCAGTGTATTTTGTAGATGTACTATAATAAATAATAATATATGTGTCGATATTTTTTTCTAAACGTCTCACGTTGTTGTTATCTGACTAATGTTCTATCCTGTCTGTTGTTCAGTTAATTAAATCGTAATTTAATATTTATTACCAATACTGAAAGTGATTTATTGGTAGATTTTAATGAAATTGGGCGCCATATGGAAAATTCTATTAATATTCCATAAAGTTATTGTTTGGTATCTCACTGTGTAATTATCTGTCAAATAAATACCTTATGTTGTTAAAACCGATTGGTAACCTAATGTAAACCGGTTATTATGGTAATTGTTTATTACTGAATCCAATATCTTCCTCGGTTAATTAAAATTATTGACTTTAATTTAATTATTTTGGTTTATTTTTATGTTGATTCACTTATCTGGTTGAATAATGTAAATAGCACGTGGCGCACAAAAGTTAGGTACTGCCAACTTAATCCTTAAGGTGGGTTTAAAACACTAACCTCCGTAAATTGAGAACAAAATTATAGATTATTAACATAACAATTCATACTAAATTGATTTCATTTCTAAT
Source organism: Magicicada septendecula (assembly GCA_034769895.1). Lineage (NCBI taxonomy): Eukaryota > Metazoa > Arthropoda > Insecta > Hemiptera > Cicadidae > Magicicada > Magicicada septendecula. Next base: position 395,395,774 of record CM068373.1, on the reverse strand, counting down.
TCTTTTATTCTTACTTTAACTGTTGTTCTTCGATTCTGAATTTAAATAAATAACATTTGTTTTAATAATAATTTGACCAGGCTTACTATATTTTTCGCTCAGTGGTTGGCAACACCTTCCTTCACTCAAGCTTAATACTGATTATTCTAATTTAATCTCAGTCGTGAATTCTTTTGACTACAATAATCTTTAACGAAAATGACTGTTACGAAGTACAAAGCTTCACAATAATAATTTGATTATACTATAAATAAATAAGCTCTTATATCTAACAATAACAAAAAGTTCGTATAGGCCGAACAGTGGCTACTCTGAGGTTACCCACATCTGGATATATTATTCAGTTTCAAACATGAAACTCAAAGAAATATATAGTTAAAAGGTTAACAATTACTATGGTGTCAGTGTTCTTGTACAGTGATATATAGTTCATAAGTGTACATAATGTTTGTTAAGTTATATTAATATGATTAGTTAATATTCGTTTAAACAATTTTTTTAAGTATTCACACTATACCTTCCTTCACTTATTCACTCGTTATTATTCACAGTCAATTTTATATTGCCCTTATTATTTGATAACGAATTCACAACAGTTTGGGTCCTTTTTGGTTATGTTATTGTTGTCACTCCGCACATAACCTATCCGACGTTCGATTCTCACTATGTTTTCGCGGATAAAAGTGACGCGGAGAAGCTGTTCTTTACACTCCGGATTCCAACGCAAGACTCCTTCGCTAAGCGTCTAATTTTTGGCTTGTTGGCGTCAGTTTTTGGGGTTGAGACTCATGCCTTTGGGTCCATACACTCCAAATATAAAAATTCCGATTGGTTGATAGCTAAGATATTGTCGACGGTAGCGTCAGTTTTTGGGTTGGAGAACATTTGTTTTCTGAGATCTTAATTAACAAAATTCTTAAAATTAACATAACTTTCTTATGCTAATTAGAATTGTCAATAAATTATTACCATTGCATGGCTGGCTTTCTTCTGATCAATTCAAGATCTCACATGATATGTTTCAATACATTTATAATAGAATGAACAATTTTAATGGTTGGCCTATGCTAATACATTATTTTTAAAAGTTACATTTTTTTATGACATTTTTGTTTTCTCATTGGTATGTATGTTTTTATGCTATTAACAAACAATTTAATAATATTAATCATAATTATAAACCTTAACTTCCTATAAAACTCTTGGCTTATAGAATAAGCCTAACATTGGTTTGTGTACATATGACTATTCTTTTCTTTTTACAATAAAATGACTTATTTATAATACAATGTAATATTTAGTATTTATTCCTAATAGACTATATGATCGTTTACTATACATAGGATTATTTAAAACATGCTTTGTACATTGGAAGGTACCTATCTATCTTCTACATTATAGGTAGGGTTTTTTGGTCCAAGTATACATCTTGTTAATTACATTCTTCTTGGTATATTACAAACATTTTAGATTACTTATTCTTTGATTTAGTAACCTATACTATTTCCTTACATATTGGATATGGTCTAATACAATTCTTATATGCTTTATATTGTCTCTGTTCATCTACCAAGTAGATGTAGGTTTTTGTTTTACATTTAATTCTTACTAACTATGTTATTATTTGTTCATAAACAACAATAGTGGTTTCTTTAACACTATTGACTAGCAGTCAGTTTATTTGCCGTTCTTTATACTACTAGTTTAGTTACATTACATTCTCCCTTACATTTCTATCCTTCTTTAATATACAATAGTAGTCTCTCTTTTCTACCATACACTACTACATTATTATACAAAAATAAAATCTTTGCAACATTTTTACAATACAGTGAGCTCTATTTAACTTGTCTCAGTGTCTATTATTTACACTCAGATATAATATAATCTATACATTCAGTATATTTTATACTGAATCTAGCTTTATAGTTTTTGTCATATATTTCCTTAAGGTTAGGTTGCCAGTTACTGGTTATAATTAGTTCACAATACTTTATTTTTATTATTGTTTATACTGTGTCATTTGCACAGTTTAATTATCGTTATTTATCATTTTTCCTTTTTAATACATATAATTATGTTCATAATTATCTAGTTTTTATTATAACTCTATACTTCTGATAATTACAAATGCAGTCTTAGGTCTCAGACCTAGCTGGACTGTTAGGCTTGTTACATAACTGAGTTTTCTTAACCTTAAATACATTTTTTGCTTATTTACTAAACATTACTTCCTTCAATATTATTTTAAAATATAATAACTCACTCTCCTAATCTATTAGGTAATTTATTATGTCAAAGCTATAGTCTGGTCTAGTCCTTTTTGGATGTCTGTTTGTCAAGTTATTTATTCTGTTTGCTTATAAGGCTACTTTATGTTTTGAATTTATTTATGCATCTGTAGCAATTATTCATTCTTTATTCACGGTTTATTGAATTAGTTATTTTAATGCTTCCTTGATATAATTATTTGTTTATTTGATCAAGTTCCCTAACTACGAGGGTCATTCAATAAGTAAACAGACAAACAGTTGTAGAAAAGAAATTAATTGTAGCAGCTGATTGAAACTTTCAGGAGTGTTACCTGCCAACGTCGTTGTGAGTTTTGATCAGCTGTTCAATAATATATTGCATAAACATAACCAATACAGTTTTATTTACGATGGAGTGTCCTCTCGAGGACAGTACTTTCGAAGAACAGCGTTCTGTTAGAAGATTTTTGGATTTGGAACCACTATAACCACAAACTTGGATTCACTATTTTGAACCTGAGTCAAAGCGACAAAGCATGGAGTGGAAGCATCCCAGTTCACCCGCCAAAAAGAAATTCAAAACCCAGCCATCGGCTGGTAAGGTGATGTTAACCATCTTATGGAGCTCCCAAGGCCCAATTTTCTGTGATTACCTACAAGACCAGCGTACCATCAATAGTCAGTACTATTCTGACATGATTGTGAACAAACTTAAGCCTGCATTGAAGAAGAAATATCCGGGATGGCAGAGGAAAGGTGTGATTCTTCTTCACGATAATGTCCGCCCACACACGGCAAAACTGACGTCGAAACAATAAAAAAGTAGGTTGGGAGATCCTGCCTCATCCCCCTTATAGCCCTGACCTCGCCCCATCTGACTTTTTCTTGTTTGGCCCACTCAAGGAGACTTTGCGTGGTGTCAAGTTCAACAGCAATGAAGAAGTGAAGGAAAAAGTCTAAAACTGGGTTTAACATCAAGGTACAGAATTCTTTGCTGAGAGAATAAAAAAGCTTGTAAAGAGATGGGACAAGTGCATAGACGTTGCTGGAGATTACGTTGAAAAGTAAAAAAAAAATTGTATTGATTGAATAAAAAGATTTTGCTCCACAGCTGTTTGTTTGGTTACTTATTGAATGACCCTCGTATTTTGATAATTCAGTTGATTTTTTGGTTATGTATCATTTTGTGATGTTACAATATTCACCTTCAGACACCAGCGTTCGTCCTTTTATCTCAGATCCATGTAGTTCCCATTATATTACTCAGAAGTACACGGTTGCATATTATCGTGGTGCTGATCCCCCCCACTCGCAACCCAAAGCAACAGCACAGGCTCCACAAAATTTCTTCCCTACGTTTCATGTTCAGCCTATTACTCAAATGTACGTAATACATGATAACTGTTGTAAATTTTCAAAAGAGTTAAAAATATATTGTGATTCATTGAAAAGCCACGTTATATTTTTTATCAAAATCAATAAACTGTAATCTACACTATATTAGAATTTAATAAGACTATATAAACCAGTTCGGTGGAATTTCAAAATAAACCTTGACCACTTTGTTTTAGCTTTGAGTGTTAAATTTTTATTTTTCTCCGATATTTTATTATAAAAACCCGTTATAAAAATATTTTATTATAATGTGTTAAAAAATATTTTACACAAATCTTTTAACTATGCTTAAGGAAAATTATAAAAAATAAAAATAAACAACGCTTTTTAATTCTAAAATAAATAAATATTTTTATTTTTATGTATACGTTTATAAAATAGAATAGCATTACTGGAAACGAATATAGTTCTATTAACTGAAAAAAAACATGTCCATTTTACTTTATCAGCTAAGAACAACTGATAGCGAATTTTCTTGTCAACGGCTGTTTATAAATTAAAGCTTATTATGTTTCCTGGATGCCAATTTTATTTATTTTTTATCTATTCAGTATAATTATTTGTAAAGCAGTAAAGAATTACATACTACATTTATTACGTAGGACATCACGGCCGGAATCATTAATAAAAGAATTTACATCCGGGCTGTTTGGCCGTGGTCGATTACTTTGTCCTGTCAGTGTCTAAACATTTCGGCGACCCACCGGAGGCATTCTTTACTAGGAAAAAGTTTATATATTTATATACTAAACAACGTTGTTTAAGACCTGATGATGTCAGTGATGACGAAAAGCTTAGTCGAACAATAAAAATTATAGCAGTTAGCAAATTTATAAAAGAAATAGTAAGGATGGCTGCTAATTTAAACAATACGAAGAATTAAAGACACATAGTTATCAAAAGAAACCTACTTCGAAAATGTCATTTTTGTTCACTTACCTTACAGGGCGTATTAAATTATACCAATATTAAATTAAACAGGTTGTTAATAAGAAATAAACGTGCGCAAAAAAATAAAAAAATAAATAAAACTATAAATATAAGCAGATTATGAGGAAAGTAAGAAATTGTAGCTTATACAGGCACACAAAGTCAGCTTCACATTGTAGAACATAATGTACAGCTGGCTAATACTGCACTGTAGTGATTGCTCACGGTTTAGGTCAGTCATTGTATCAACCTAGTTCTTAATCCATTCCTTATTCCATCTTTGCACGCTCTGCACCTTTACAGTAATTGTACTGTTTTGTACACAGTGTTCAACATTTATTTAATAATAATCTGCACGTACAGTACTTGAAACTTTTATCCCTTTACGCGATTTCGATTAGCAGATATTTTCGGTACAGAAGTAATCGCGCTAACTGAGGGATACAGTACTACCCCGCTTAGCGCTGCCCCTCTTAGCGCTGATTCGTCATAGCGCTTATGGATGAAAAGTGGAGCCCAACTAAGTTATTTTAGTCATTGAACTAGGGGTGCCCAGGGGGGATTTAGGGGTGTATGGCCCCCTAAGCTTGATGAATAAACCCCTCACCCCAAGAAAATATATTTAAAATGAAAAGACGATGTCCTTGTAACAAGCGTTTTATTACAAATAAGCCAAAGCTAAAAATAGTAGCCTACAGTTTACAAATAAATTCTCATTTGAAATTAAACAAATAAATAAATAAGAAATGTAATGAAATTAATATATATAAGACAATATTTCAAAGCAAAGGAACAAAACATCAACAAAGCGTATTTTAAAGAATAAAAAAATGAAAAATAATGATCTGACGAAGTCCTAGTTGCTTTGGCTTATATTCGGCACAGTAACTTCTTCCTCTACGATGACGATAAAGAAAAGGCATCAATATATTATTTCTTCACTAGGAATCGACTCTAACAAGTCTTTCTCCGAAGACTGATCATTATGCTTTTGTAAACGATAAAAATTTTCAAATTACGTTTTTGTACTACCTATGATTGCCTCCATTCTTCGCATGAACTTTTATAAACATTCAACTTTTTTATTGCAACATAGTTATAATTTTTCATACTTTCTTGAAGTTTTTGTCAACCCCTACAATTTCAACCCTGTGGACACCCGTGAGTTATCAATACGTACGTACAGTCTATGTAATCGTTATTTAGTTAAGTACAATGTTTACTATTTTTTATCAACAGTTCGTGTTATTTTTACGTATCGTTACGCGTTATCTTTCGTGTCATTTTTGCAAATTTTTCAGTTTTCTGAATCGCCAATCATATCGGGTTTAAAGCCTGACCTTGTAATAAGATCATCTGTATACAATTAAAGCAACGTTTATTCCAAAGTTTCTACGATTCCATAGTATTTGGATGCGTTTGTTCTCTTAGACCCGCCTATTTGGTAGCTGTAGCTTGTGGGGGGAACGGGGCACAAGGCCCTTGCGTGGTAGAAGAGCCCGTACTCCGATGACTTCTCGTGACTACTCCGATGACTGCATGTGTCATACCGTCTCAAGGGCGTTCAAGGGCGCTTATATGCGGATGTGTATCTTGCTTACGATTGTGGATCAGTCGGGCCATGTTCTCAGTAGCTGAGATGCTCAGCGGTTTATGGTTTTCTCCTGAGTGTCTTGAATCAGTGGTGACACATCCGGAGTATTAGTGAAGGTACGTGCATCACTGCTGCCTCCAGTGCTACTCCCCTGACCGCCTAGTGGTGGCCGGACTTTCATGAAATAAGGCGTTGCACAACTGACAAGAACTCCCCCGTTTATGGGCTTCGAGCGGCTAGGACCATTATTTAAGTCCTTATACTTACAATCTGTAGTTACGCACATGGATGCTGGGTTGGTATTGATTCCCTCGAGAGAAGGGCCCTATCTAGCAGACTATGGTGGGTGGTTCAGCAAAATACTGGGCTTTTTAACGATTTGACACGGGGGGGGGCTTCCCCCCGCCAGAATGGGAAGGCGAGTATAGGACGAGTCTGCAGCGCGGAAAAGACGGCCACAGATAGTCTGAAAACGAACTAGGGCGAATTGGTAAGCATTCTAATGAAACTGTTCTGAAACTGTTTCGGCCCACGTTTCGCATTATCGGGAAGGGGTGGCCTCCTGCCGGGGCTACGCGACATTAAATGTTAACGTCTCCTGCTCCGCGTATTATGCGCTATTTCTTACGTTGTTGCTAGAAAGGCAGTGACGACAACTCAGCGGATAACGGAGCTGTTCGAAGCTTGCAGCTTATACCATCCCCGGGTCTCCATTGAGGGGAGGTCGATTGTTCTGAACGCCGACCAGTGGCCTGACGATGTTGTGATCAGTACCCATGGGTAAGCGACGTGCAGCTCTATCCCTCCGCATGTTCCGGAAGAGTTACTACCAAAGCATTTAACAGCACAGTGAGCATCCAACTCCGAACGGAGGCAACACCCCGCATACCAACCTTGAGTCCGACCCAATGTGGCGGAGAAGACACGAGTGACCGTGCAACCACCACCGAACGCAGAAAGGCAGTGACAACGCGAAAATACAGTTACAAATTACGCCTAAATGAACCGACAGAAACGGGTGAGCTTCAACCAGTTGCGTAAACGGCTGTCGTTACGCGATCCAATAGTTGCCACGTTATGTAAGTCGTCTGACACGGTCAGTTAGGTTTCTCTTCTTCCGTATCTGTTGCGTCGCCGGTCTCTACGCGCGTCCACGCACGCTTCACTCACCGTCCTTGGAGCACCATATGCAGTACGCAATAGGGAACCAACTGTCAAGGTTTCTATTTTAAATTCTTACCGTGTTCAGTTTCCCATCCATAAGCGAGCGTATGCGTTGCCTAACCACAATAATATATTTGCTGTATTCAATAAGGTAAAGAAAATAGCGTGTATAAAACAGTACACTGTTTTGTGATCACCTGTGTTTAAGGTCAAGCGACGATTGTTTTCGCAATAATAAGCGCATCGTCTCCTGTTTGCAACATATAAGACACCGTTTATCAGCGTAGCCACTGACTGCTTGTGTCTGTCAGATGTAAAAAGTTAAAGTAGAGACAAACACGCATTAAACGTTGCTTGGTTTACTTTTATATTAGATTCGTACGACGAAGCTTTGCCTCCCGTTTCCCTGTGTTCGGTGAGGTACCGAGGCCCACTATGACGGCTTCGCAATGAGGCTCGGAACATAACCCCGTCGACAGCGCAGTCGAGAAGGCTTTTAGCAAGTTCCTAGGATGGGCAAGGGTAGTCACACCACTACCAGTCCCCACAAAGGAGACGGCGGCTCCTTGAACTGTGTTCAAGCAGTTTACCCACGAAGGCCTAGACCGTGTTCAGACGAGGAGCCCGGACGATAGGTCAGACGAGGCGGCTTGGTACACTTCTGTGCGGAGATACTCTCTATTAGAGACACCCACTCTTCGTAGCGATCTGGTAATAGAAGTCGCGTGGGGCGTCTTGCGCCCTGGTGTATTTTCGTTCTCCGGATCGCAGCCCGACGATCTCTGGTTCCTGCGGTGCAGCGCGGTTATTCGCCCGCAGTACAAGGAGTTAGGAAGCAGGTCGCTTTTGCAAGATATTTGGCAGGAGAAGAGTTCATTGACTGCTCCAACTTTTCTCCATGCCGGAGGCGCAGCTCCCTGGTCCCCTTAAGGATTTACCCGCAGGAGCTCCGCGGACCAGAGAAGCCGGCCGGATCAACGAGCTGTCACGCCCAGGCTGATGTCTTCCGCAAATAAGCACTTGAACATCTCGCAGTTTCACGTGCCTATGACTAAAAATATTAATAAATATTTAGTTTCACGACTAAAAAATATTAATAAATAATACAAATACCGTCAGTGTAATTATTCAGTCATTGTTACTTTATAACGCCCAATTTGTAATATACCTTAGTCGTGTTTGGTGTCATTTTCATCGTATTATTTTGCTGATTTCAAATATAACAAAATTTTACCAGTATTGGGCGAGGCAAAAAACAAATTGTTTCATACTGGACGCACAGTGAGGTGACTCACGCGGCAATTAGCTGCTGTCGAGCCTGGGCGGAAGTATTACAATGGGGGAGAGGCAGCAGGTAGGCCAAGGGTCCACACGCCAACCACCGTCATACAGAGCATAGAGGACAGACGAAGCGGGTCGAGCAGACGCAAACTGTTCAGTTTTCTTTATATACAATTTTTATGAAAAGTGCTTATTCAAAACGTACGCGTATTCGTGTTACCAGTACTAGCGCCGTGTGGATGGTTTTCTACTGAGAACGTATTTTTTTATACACCAGGAAACGAACGTGTTAGAATTTTAATGCGTACGCGCTAAAAGAATACGAAGTATTCGGAACACCACACTGTAGTGAAAATAAAAAAGAATTCATATACGAGCGCCGACCAACATAGTGTTTTGAGGCAGACGTGGAGACAACACGTGGTCGGACGTCGCTTGGTTGAGGCACCTGAAGAAAGACTGAAGGTGATTGGCCACGGCGTTTTAGTGTCTAGAAAAATATCCGAACTGTTACACCGTGAAGCAGGTAGAAAAGGATCATATAGCAAATGATGTGAGCACACCGGCACATCACAACCGCGTGGGGAGGGGGTAAAATGATTTTGAGATCTGGTATGGGTTGACCACTAATAATAAAGTAAACCCTCCTCGTATGAGTTGTGTCATTTGATTTTCCAGTATATAATTTCTGAGGATAAATGTTTTATAAGAACGATAGACATTTGCTATAATTTGGTAAAAAGAATATTGGTGCAGTAAAAATTTCATTTGTGATCGTATCTATAAAAGGTATGTTCAATGTACCAAACAAATTAAAGACTACATTTTGACAACGTGTTTTAGTTTTTGTTGGGTTATATTGAAAGTTTTTAAACACTTGAATAATTTATAAAATAATAAATCAATTTTACTGACTTTTGGAGTAACACATATATGGGGGATCCAACCTTGAAGCTAGTCTTAGCCCCTCCCCCACCACGAAAAGATCCTAGTTACGCCACTGTCTTTAATATCCATTATTATTTTTTCACGAATATTACTTAGTACGACTTTGTGTTGAAGTTATTGAAAAATATTTTCGATAAGGTTTAGGCTATACGTTGAGTACTTTATACTTTAATTACGTAAATCTTAAAGTAGTGCAAAACTCATTACACAAACAGCAATGACCTTTCAAACACTTCGCAGTTTAAATTGCTAATATTTGAAGTTGTTCGCATGGAATACTATGGCCCTATCAGCTTTTGATGCTTACTTTGTGAAAATGTATGTGAGGCATTAAACCGAAAGGAAAGTTTTAACAGGATAGAGTTACTTAATATCTAAAACTAAATCAGGTCCAAAATAAAGATCAAAATAGGGGAAAAAGTGTCAGCAGGGTTTACGGTGTCGAAAGGTCTAAGGCAAGGGTGTTGCATCTCCCCGACATTGTTCAAAATATATATAGACACAGTATTGCGACAGTGGAAAAGAAAGTGCAGAGGTATGGGAATTCCAATAGATGGAACCCATATTTTCACATTAAAATTCGCGGATGACCAGGTCTTAGTAGCACAAGACAAAGAGGACTTGGAGTATATGACTCGGAAAATCAAAGACGAATACGAGAGCTGGGGACTGTCAATAAATCTAGAAAAGACCAAGTATTTATGCGTGGGAGGTACTGAAACCAACTTGCAATTGGAAAATAATGAAGAAACTGAAAATTTCCAGGCATATAAGTATTTAGGAGTACAGATAAAGCAGGATGGCAGAGATACAGATGAAATAAAGGAGAGAGTAGGCATGGGACGGAGGGCTATGAAAAGGCTAAATAGTATATGGTGGCATGACCAGATAACTAGAGGAAGGAAAGTACAGATATACAACACTATCGTAAAGAGTATTCTGTTGTATGGTGCTGAGAGTTGGAGAATGACAGAAGTGGACAAAAGAAAAATACTAGCTGTAGAGATGGATGCACTAAGGAGATCATGCAGAGTATCCAGGCGAGAGAAAATAAGAAATGAACAGATTAGAGAAATGATAAATGTGAAACATGCAGTAGTAGACGAAATAGAAAGAAGACAGTTAATTTGGTTTGGACATCTTAAACGGATGGGAGGAGAAAGGTTGCCAAAAAGGATAATGGAATGGTTACTCCCGAAGAAGAGAAAGAGGGGAAGACGATCAAGACGATCATGGGGAGAGAGTATCCAGAAAGCTATAAGTGCGAGGAATCTGACCGAAGAACACTGTCAGGACAAAAAATATTGGAGAGAAAGTCTGGAAATCGGACAGCGACGACAGACGGTATAAACCGATGTTATATATAACTAAATCAGGTGACAACTCTTTTCCACGGCACGTAACGGTAGTATAAAGCAAACAGCACACACGAGCAGTCCTCGGTCTGTCATCTTCCTCCACGGTCACGGTGTGGCGATTTGCCCATAGTTCTAGATTCCTGAAACTGTGTGACAATTTACCTCCACGCTTGAAGAAGACAGGGGGGGGGAAGGAAGATGGTAAAAACAAGCGCCCACGTAACGTTGTCTGTAAACACAATACGTTACAATTATTTTAGTTGGCTCATTCGTCCAAAAATCATCATACCCAAACTTCATTCGTGGGGAACGGGAGAGTTAATAAACAATCTGTGCGAGAAAGTAAACAAGATAAGTCTCTTGTTTAAACAGCCCATAGTACACTGTATACAACATAAAAGAAAATTATTGCGATCGGAAGCACCCCCACGTCGCCGAACACGAGCACATTATTATTGTGTTCTATAGTTAATACGGGATTCTGACGTCACACATACCGGACGAATGCCATTCACTGCTTAGGTAAACAAGTCCGCGGTGTCTTATGTAACGCAGAAAGTCGGCATGACCGTCTACAACAACACAACAACTGGTGCTGTAAACAACATTAAACAGGGAACAGAAGTCGAAGCATTCAAAACAACAAGATGGAGTAAACAGTTTCAAACGCTTTAAAACTGTTTAAAGCTGTTCAACTGTTTAAAACGGTTTTCACTCGACTAACAAATTAAATTCACTCGACATACCACTTCGATGTCGTCACCACATTCGTTATTAGGATTTGTTTGAACACTGCTGACAAAATGACTCCCGACTAATAATATTCTTTGTTGTTGATGTGTTGACCACGGGTCGTACGGGACGAAGGGTATGCCCGTCGCCCGCTGTTGTGCCGCGTCCCGCGCTTCTTGTAGCCTAGAGCTCCCGCCGCGGGGACCACGATACTCTGGATTTCTAGACGTGGTCTGCTACCGGCCGTAAGATTTCAATTAGACAGGTCTAACCGAGCGTGAGGGTTCACCAAGGCCGGGTCTAAGGTTGACCTGGCAGAGACGGGTTACGACCGAAGGTGCTAATTAGGGGGTTGCCCTCCTAAGTGGGCACTGTGGCGGTAGAACTTTCTGAAATGTGTCCGTATAGTGGCGTTCAGGGAACGGAAACGAAGGGATTGTCGGATGGTCTGGTTTGAAGTCGAATAATGGGCTTTTCGTGTCCTTCGGATCGAGGAGAGACTGAAGCTTACGCTTGTGGGTTTTAGCCAAGTAGACGCACACAGGGATCGCGTAGGTATATAACCATCGGCGCCACTGACGTGGTGACGATAAATTTCCTTAGGCGGCGCGGGTCATAGATTTGCTGCAAAGCAGGGGACGGAGTTTATATAGACGATCGGCGCTCTTGCGGGCTAGGTGAGAGTGTGTGTGTCCGCTAGGTGAGACGACGATCCAGGTGAAGCCCGAGGTTCCTGACGCAGGGAGATCAGGGCAGGGGAGTATCGCCTACGTAGAGTCTGTCGGGGAGACTTCTGCGTCTAGATAAGACTACAGCGGTGCTCTTGGCCGTGTTAACAGAGCCCTCTATTTCTCTGCCCACTCAACGTAGGAGTCAAGCTGTTCCTGGAGCCCGATAACGGCAGTTTCAGCCCGACGGCATAAACCGCCGTATCGTCGGCGAAAATGGCCAACCTGGTTCCAGGGAACCTGGGTACGTCATTGACGTACACAGAGAAAAGCAGGGGCCTAAGACGCTTCCCTGAGGTACACCAGCCATAATAGCCCTTTCAGAAGAATGGGTGTTATCTACTCTCACGCGGAAGATTCTGTTCCGTAGAAACAAATGAATGTAGCAATCCGAAAGCAGAATTTTCGTGAGTTTGTAAAGAAGTCTAGAGTGCCAGACACTATCGAAAGCCTTCTCGACATCAAGGAAAACAGCGACGGTCTGGGCAATGGTCTCCACGAAGCGCATCAGCTGTGCGCCTAGCTCGACACCCGAATTGCTCAGGGACCAGAATGTTATGCTTTGCAGAAAAGTCGGCAACGGGAGGCTGCAGAGCTGTCCTGAACTGTTTGCAGTTGCGGCAGATTAAAACGTTTGTCTTTTTCCGGTAGATCGCGTTGAGGGTCACGGTTCAAAAGTCCGTAAGTGGCAATCGAGGCCGTGTGAACTTGCACTCGTTTATCTGTAAAGGCGTGACCTTTACAAGTTTGTATGCAAACAATAATGGCCACTGACGCGCAGTAAGACTTTGTTTGTTTATCAACAGTCACAGGTTTTGCAAGAAACAATGCAAGCATCGTGGGAGGTCAAAGTTAAACAAATCAACGCGTTATCGGCATGTTGAAGAAGTACACATACGTCGTGATTTTACGAAACCAGTAAAATTACGTGTAAATAAAAAAAATCGTAAGTAAAACATTAAATCAGGTCATAAACTAAAGATAAGGACGTAAATAAAACATAAATTATAAATTGTGATTTAAAAAAGCAACACAATTAAATTACAAACCACATCATTGAAACAGTACCAAAACTAATTATTTTCCTCCTCCTCCTTCTTCTACATTATTTCACAGAATCAGACGTGATCAACTGGCTCCAGTAGGCTTGTCGCCTCCTACTTACACCTTGTCGCCCCTATATTTACACAATTACTATTTTCGAAACAACGCTTAGCAACAATTGACATTTTAATTGTGTGAATGTGTGCACGTGTGTGTGGGGGCTATTATTAAATGTCGGCATTTATTCTGAAAAATAGTAATTAAATTAAACAAACGCAATAGCGACTTCTTCATTGTACTGGTTGTGTAAACTGATACGCATTCCATCGGCCAAACCGATATAATGTTTGTATATAGTCTACCGGGCGTAGGCAACGAGAGGTTTGTGTGTTGAAAGCCGTTTCAACATACCACTTGTTTAAAACCGTGATACCGTGTCATTTTATTGTCTTTGTAACGTACATCTAAATATTATTTATACTAAGCATTAATAACACAGGAGTGTAAAACTGAATTATGAAAAATTGTATGCAGTATTCTGATTTGTATGTTGTTTTTGTTAATCTCTCTCTGCCTCTCTGACTGTGCACTGTATTATTTTTCCCTTAGGTAACGTTTTTTCACAAACAGCTTTTTATAATTAAGAAAAACTCAAAAACGCACATTTTTACAAAATAAAAATTTATTTAAGAAACCGTTTACAAATATATTTTCTATGAATATTTCGTTAAAGGCAAAAACATTTAAAGCTCATTGGAAATGGAAGTTCGTTTTTTCTTCGAAACTTCTTTTACTGCTTTTTCTCTTGTGAACATTCAGCGGACTATCTCTTTTCAGCATCCGGCAGTAGTCTCCTATCATGTGGATAGTCCATCTCCCTCGATGTCTTCTTTCCATTCCCTGATATGATGGCAAAATCATTCACCCTGTTCTTCACTTACTGCACCAAGATTTTCTGGAAAGTTATCGAGATGAGAGCCTAAAAAAGTAATTTTTATACACGGTCGGAGTCAACAATACGAATTATAAACAACCGGGCTGTTGATTTGTTCAACGACGGTCCATACTTTCTTCTAAACGTTTCGGCCACCCACTGGAGGCCTTCTTTAGTAGCAAACATTCGACAAACAATTCGCCGAACGCACCTCATCAGAGGTATAAGCAATAAGTTTTTGAGAAAATGAAATTTCCTGTATAACTTCGAGATCAACTAGGAGGGCTAATAAAAAAAAACAGGATGTTTTGTAATTGCTTCGCTTTAAACACCAAAACGGAATCCGTCAGAGAAAAGGATCCGTTTTATTCCACACTTTCTCCGTGAGAGTAGACGGTTCTGTCTCTTCTGAGAGACGATTCACTGCCGGCGTCCTTCAAGGAAGTGTTCTCGGCCCCCTTCTCTTCTTAGGCTACGTCAACGACGTACCGAGACAGTCTGGAGTTGCAGATAACCCTATTAGCTGACGACACGGCTGTATTTACTGCCGATCGTCGCGCAGAACGGGCCGTTCTACGACTACAGCGCCAGCTCGATTCGCTCCAGGACTGTACTAATAGCTGGAAGGTGGCTTTAAACGCGACCAAGAGTGTAGCCGTCCTATTCTCTAAGCACCGGGAAGATCCGCAGAGGCAACTTCGCATCGGCAGAACGTACTTGCTCTGGTCCAACGAAGAAGTGAAGTACCGCGGTGTACACCTATATCGTCGGCTCATCTGGCGTACCCACGCTCAGACAGTTCAAAATGAACCAGAAATTGGGCAAAATGATCGTCGGCGCGTATCTGCTGCCGGTATTTACTTACGCCGCCTCCGAGATACCTTGCCGCAATACATAGCAAAGCGTCCTCGACAGCGGTCTTCGGCTAGTGGCCAAAGTCCCCCATCGATTTTCTTCTCGCCTTCTAAGGAGCAGACTTAGCGTCCGATCCTTGGACGACACTATGCGGCGTCTTGGACGCAACAACCCCCTTATAGCCGGGCTAGGCGAGTAGCGTACACGTCCAGGTGACACGTGGAAACGACCTCGGTGTATACTGCGCTAGTGTAGGCTAGCACAAATAGACGATGTAAAGCCTGCTATATAGCAAGTTCGCCCTACTTAGGCAGGGTCATAACGCAGGAGCTCCAGGAGGCAGCTCAGAACTCAGTTTCCCGAGTGGTTTCTCTCTGCACGCACAACCAGACAGTCAGTCAGATTCCACACTCGATGACATATGGTTTAATTGGGCTCCTGAAACCGGTAAGGAACTACAAAAAGGAAATAAGTGAAAACTATTACAATTAGTGCAGTTACACGAGTAAGTGCAATTAGATCTTAACGATTTTGCAGCTGGATATACACATAAAGAAAGACAACTCACGTTGCAACACGTAACAGGCAACTCTTTACTATTGCAACTCATGTTGTATAATAGACAAGAACTAATGTCTGTACTGAACCAGGAAATCATTTATGATAATTATCTTCACACATATGGTTCGTTGTTTTAATTTTAGAGAGTAGTTCACTTTTTTCAGACCGTTTTCCCCCGTTCACAAAGCAACTGATAAAAAAGCGGCTGTGCGAAATATCAACTATCAATAACAAGAGGGTAACATAGTCTGATTTACAATTAGGGGAGACGGAGTCTACACTAAAAACACTTCTGTATTGCGCATAGGAAATGTATTTAATTCTTTACGTTTTACCAAGTTTTTACTTAATGAGTGAAAACAGAATTAATCATCGTAGCTATATTATGCTCCGCTGGAAAAGGGATATCAACGAAAAACGGGGATCGACAAAAAACACCACCATCTGCTTCACAATACACATGTACGTAAGGTACTGAAACGACAAAAACGCAATACACTACTTGCAGAAGAAATTATATTGAATAATATCACAATATTATACGTACATATATATGTATATATTTTCTATACTGTACATTCGTAATCCCTCACATTATTCTTGTTATTTAAACATTAATAAAAAATAACACATTGTATTGTCTAAAAAAGGATATATTTTTTTATTATTTTATTTTTGCAATGTTTCTGCAGTTTTTATATTACTGTCATCTTCAGAAATTATGACTTATAATTAATTATATTTTTGAAGATTACAGTAATATAAAAACTGTCGAAACACTGTACACAAAATAATAAAAAACAATCTTCTCTGTAATATGTGTGTGTGTGTGTGATGGTTACTTAATAAACATAACTAACTTCTGTAATAATCGCAAATGTTCGCTGTAATGTTTATGAATTCATAAAAATTCATAGATTAGACGTATATGTCTTCAGTTATGATGAACACAATTTTGATACCATCAAATTATAGTTCAATTCCTACTTTATCGATAAAAATAATATGATAAAAATAATATCTTTAGAATCTTATATTTATAACAATAATATAATCTTTATCTTTATAACAATATCTTTAATAAAATAATTCTTTAATTTTGTATATTACAAAACATTATTTTTATTTTTCTATTAATTATTTAAATAAAGTAAATACATATAATTTAGTAAGAAAAACAAAGTAATGTTTAACTGTTAGTACAGTAAATAATTAATGAGTTAAAAAGTTAGTGGAGGCGCCGGGCATCGATCCCGGTACCTCTCGCATGCTAAGCGAGCGCTCTACCATCTGAGCTACGCCCCCTCGACATAATACTCGTTTCACTCAACGTACAAACATTATTGACATAAACTTTGTTAATATCAAGTCGGCCGGACGAGAAACGACTGTACAACATGCAAATAATGTTATGCCCAGTGCATGCGAACAAGTACGTTGAAAATCCTTCATTTAATCATTTAACAATAATCACTTACGTTCTGTGGTGATTCTGTAGAATCGGCTGTACAATCACGCACACAAACCATTCTAAGTAATAGTATTACGTTTTACTGAACATGTGATGACATGGGGGGGGGGGGAATACGTATTTTGAACGAGCTCAGTAATTTGAATGTTACATCAAAATTTATTTTCTAACATTTGTATACAATATGAGTGAGATGAATGTTGACTAAATGTTTCTTAAACGATAGCTCTGTGATTCGATTATGGACAAAGAATGAAGGAATAAAGGATTTCTCGACGTAGTAGTTTAACTAGTTTACTGCGTGGCAGACCTGTGAAACATCGCGTCACAACTAAATGAAAACGTGACATCTGACATATTCCAACTCTTAAAAACACACAGTTTAGGATAGTTTTCTGGGCTGGCCAATGATATCCGTAACCCCAGTAGGCTGGTTTACTGTCAGACAGTCCTGGGCCGCAGCTCATAGTGTGTATAACACACGCACGCGCCC